>JAOVYW010005517.1:0-12202 GCA_025775045.1 Hiodon tergisus
TGTGTTTTGTGGATATTGGAGTGACACGGTCCCCGTTTTCCTTGTGTTTTGTGGATATTGGAGTGACACGGTCCCCGTTTTCCATGTGTTTTGTGGATATTGGAGTGACACGGTCCCCGTTTTCCTTGTGTTTTGTGGATATTGGAGTGACACTGTCCCCGTTTTCCTTGTGTTTTGTGGATATTGGAGTGACACGGTCCCCGTTTTCCTTGTGTTTTGTGGATATTGGAGTGACACGGTCCCCGTTTTCCTTGTGTTATGTGGATATTGGAGTGACACGGTCCCCATTTTGCTTATGTTATGCGGATATTGGAGAGACACGGTTCCCGTTTATCTTTTAAAAGCAGAATCTTTGCCTGAATCTCCTTCGGGTCCCAGACCACTCCTGAGCCGGCTGCTTTGCTCTCTATTTTTCCCCTCAGACATAATGTCAGCTCACTTTTGCGTATTCAGCAGCAGAGTGTCCCTCTTCGAAAAAGGTTAAGATGTTTAGGGAGCATTCAGAAGCCAGCTCCCTGATAGCCTAAGGGATGTTCCCCAGGAGGAAGAAAAAAAACAGGGAATAAAAATTAGCTGATGAGGTTACTTGCCCCGTAGGCCTCAGTAAATGTGAACCAATTAATATTTTAAAAAAAAACAACCCTCTCTCATTTGTGCTGAAGTGGCTGAAATGGTCTTGGTCTCGCCAACTTGCTCTGAGTTATGTCATTACATTTTATGCTGATATCCTGCATTTCCCCCTGGGGGCGTGCTACCACCCACGGATTAGAAGCCGGGATGCTTCAATATCGGTTCTCACACACTTAACGGCTACCTGACACGGGGTAGGGCCTGGGTGAATAAGGTCCCGATGCCCTCTGGGGGTTGCCACTAGATTGCTTTGTGCCATTCATTCCTTCTCCGGATGTCCTGGCACGGCTTACGCTCCGCACAGCGGAAATACTGATCCATTTCAGGCTACATGACTTACTCAAGGGTACGCAAAAACCGGGTCTTGAATTTTCTGCTCACAAAGTCCCGCTTCCCAACCACTCCTTTCCCCTCCCCAAGAGGCAGCTCTCCGACGTGCCAACCCCACGTAAATCAGCTCACGCCATCCACGGAGATAGACTCCCAAACATATGCTGGTTTGACGAGAGGCGGACGTATCAAAACAAACAGCGCCTAGGTTGACTGCATCTGTGTAGATAATGTAGCCTCCTTGTTTGATCACCCGTCTCTGTATTTAAAAGGGGAATGAGATTACAGATTAAACAATATAATTTAAAATAAGGTTATAAAGAGACAAACAGAGTGATGGTAGAACTGCAGACGTTTACAGAGGAGATGAAGATACATCTAGTAGTGTCATATATATGCGAACTGAAATAACGGCTGTCAGTTGTCAAACCGCAGTGTTCCGCTCGCTCAGCTAATGAACACTTCCCTGGATGTAGCAGGCCTACAGATATCGCTCTTACTCTCATTTGGTGTTCCCTTAAGAGAAACGATCCCTACACTGTCTGACTCATCTTCAAGGGCCTCCGGAATAGAAGCTGCGCTCGTTCTAGCTGCTTGAAATAAAGAAAAACCTACAGAGAATTTTTTATTGGTCTCCTCCCCCTGTTTTTTTCCTCAGGTCCCCCTCTTCTGGGATCTCAGTTAACATTTGAAATGTTTGCTCAGTAAAATCTGTCATTCGGGCCTCCTCACATAGTAGTTTCGTAGTTCCACAGGTAGATTTTGTCGGACATTGTTTAAAGCGAGTGCCTTGGCTTCAGGTGGAACTGCAGGGCTCCACCTGGGGTTGGACTTTGAGCCCTTCAGGTTGGCAGTTGATTTTCCACAACGCTTCAGCAGACCGCCGCCTTGGGAAGCTGATACCAGTAGACGGAGAGAGCTGCAGCATCAATCAACCCCACGCTCCCCCGGGAAAAATGTGGGCCGGGACCAGCCAATGCCTAAAGGTTTCTCTCTTCATTTGGAGTGTCGATACTTTGTCTTGTAAGCCGTGAATCACCTCGGATCCAGCGTTTATGTTCGAAAGGCTCCCGCGACCTCGGGGGTCCCCTCCTGCAAACTCCTGGCATTTTTCTTCTGTCTCAAGATAGGTAGCTAATGACTGCCAAAGAAAATACTGACTTTATTGTAACCTTTTGCAATGATAGAATCAGAGATATATTGGAATTTTGGATTTGGTGGATAGACATTGCAATGGCCTTTATGTTAGGATTTTGGAGAATCAAGTTTTTTCATTCAGTACAACTTTGCTATGCTTTCCAAGACATACAGTAATCTAAAACCTTGACCATAAACACCCTACTCTGTTTTATATCTAATAAGACACATTTGTGACGATTGTACTCCATTTAAACATATTGGTACACTTTGGGGATAAAGCCCTCCCACCAACTAGATTCCTGTACTGATACCGTTTCTGCTGTGAATGTACAACGGTACTCTTCTGGTCACAGAGATTTCAGACACCTGTGATCCTCCGTCACACACTTGCAACAGAGTTTTTCCCTTGGACACTTTATGTCCAAGACTGTGATGACTTCTAACGAAGGAACGAGTGGGCATCGTTCTGTGTTAGTAACCTTACAGCGTGAACACAGTGACTCGTTATGCAGAAACGTGGGGAGCAGCGTTCTGTGTTACAAACCTTACAGTGTGAACGCAGTGATTCGTTTTGCAGAAATGTGGGGAGCAGTGTTCTGTGTTACAAATCTTACAGCGTGAACGCAGTGACTCGTTATGCAGAAACGTGGGGAGCAGCGTTCTGTGTTACAAACCTTACAATGTGAACGCAGTGATTCGTTTTGCAGAAATGTGGGGAGCAGCGTTCTGTGTTACAAATCTTACAGCGTGAATGCAGTGACTTGTTATGGAGAAACGTAGGGGGCAGCGTTCTGTGTTTCTAACCTTACAGCGTGAATGCAGTGACTTCCATTATTTGTGTTATTCCGGATCCAGTTTTAGTAGTTTTTGCTGTGCCAGAGGGTCAGTAATGGTCAGTGTGATTGATCCTGACCATAGATGGACCTGGAACTTAAAATCCATTCATGGTACATGTAATGGTAAATGAATGCAGTCATTGTGATGACACCCCACCTATAAACAATGGAACTTTTCTGCTTATAGCATATAAATGAGATGAGATCATTGTCCAAAATCAACAACAAAAAAGTATTAATTTTGATTTTTAATGAGCAGCGCTGACGTCCTTTTTGTTAATTCATTGTCATTGGAACTCATTTCATAAGCAGAGTGCAAAGGTCAGCTGTTCGTACTGGGGCACGAAGAGGAACATCAGGTCCCGAAATGTCTTTGACAGATAAGGGCGAGAGGGAGGTTTTCCGTTTTGACAAACGAGGAGTTAATGTGTTTGCTCAAGGAGCATTTTAGTGAAGTCTAGAAACCCTATTTGTTGTGGAATCTGGTGACAACATTAACATTTATAAAGATGGCCATCTGGCTAAATATCTGGACGAAACGCCAAAAAAACAAAAAAAATGAAAAGGAAGGAGATGTCCTTGGAGTGGAGTGGATGGGGCTTGGACATGCTTAAGCAACGAGGTGACAGATGCCAAATAAATAATAAAGAGACCGGCGAAAAGGAAGTGCGCAGCCTTCACCACTGAAGCATCTGTCAGCGACGCCGTGGACCCCGACAGAGGCTCACCTCCTGCCGTGGGCCCCTCTTCCTTCTGCAGTATCATCTCCTGTGGGAGGACCGCCCCATCGCTCAAACCAGCCCCCCTCCCATCCTCCCACTACCAGGGAGCTGTGTAGCCCAACGCACCGAGGGCAATCTGTGCTCAGGCCGTCGCTGGCTTCTGGGCCCTCCCCGGATAACAACGATCTGCAACTGGAACGGGTTTACCTCCACTGTCCCGTCTGGATGGGTATGTTTATTTATTAATTACACCCTACGAAGCTGCTTTCCCTTAAAGGCACTTTATCGGCACTTTACATCAGAGCAGCGATGCGGGTACAGAGAACCTGGAACAATGGCACGGGTAAGATCAGGTGTTTGATCTGACCCCTGATCTGAGATACATCTAGGCCCACCGAATCTCCGTTGTAGATCTCTATCGAGATGTGTGGAGGCTGTAGGCTGTTTTAAGTGCTATATATAGTTTTATCATTTTTAGAGGGAGAGTCTATGGCCGAATAACAAAATTTGACTGGACTTCTAAGCCTGTGAAAGTAGTTTATGAGCACAGGGCTACTGAAAGGAAGTGTTTGACATGACATTCTAGACGATTCTTTGTTTACAACTCTGTGGGAACAGTTTGGGGATGACAATGCCCCTCCTGAACAAAGTGGAGTGGAAGCTCTACAGCAGAAAAGTGAGAACCAAACCCATATTAATGCCCGTTGTTTGTGTGTGTATATATACATACATATATATATATATATATATATGTACGCTCTGATCAGTGGTTCTCAGTTTGCCAGTCCCCAGGCAGAACTGAAGTGCATCCGCTTTGAAACTGCTGAGTCTCGGTTGTGTTATTGACACTTTCGTTAAATCAATTGCCCCCGAAACAGACTAGGAAGAGGCAGGTTTGTAACTCTGTAATTTCAATTTGAAGATTACTTCCTGAAACCAGAGAATATGTGCTGAATGTTAACATTCATATTCAATTTTTATTTTTCTTATACGTGTAGAACAAACGCTAATGGCAGTGGACCTAATTTAACTTTGCTAATTCAAGCTTTCTGTAGTATAACGTTCACCTTCCTGACCCCTATAGCCACGTGTAACGTTCACCTCCCTGGCCCTTATAGCTATGTATAGCGCAAATTTCATTAAGTCACACTGCTTACGTTGGGTTACAGGGTTTTCCATTGTGAACGCAGAGCTCTATAATGTCAATGTTGTCCTAGTAACATAGATTTCTGTGATATCAATGTGCTCTCAGTTACATAGAGGCCTGTATGTGCTCTGATGAGCTTCACGTCACCCAATAAAAGTTTCAACTTAGCATTTGTTTCTTAAATGTCCATCATAGGCAGAACGGCAAGCTCTCGCCAGTTTTGTTTTCACCGGCGGTCTAGGTCAGAGGATTTTTTCAAACATTCTATCTTTCTCAGCACGTGGTGAAACACCTGGCCAAGTTAATACCATTTAGCAAAGACCTTTATCAAATCAAACGCCTTCTGTCGAGGTTCATTTGCATACTTTCCCCCCTCACCTCCCTGCTGGAGCCCAAGTGCTTTCAGGCACCAATGTGAAGGATGTATGGTGGAAGGTGGAGGTGTGCATTGCATGTAAAGGGAGAAGGAGCCCTGCCCCAGGCACACCAACTCACCGTCAAACCTTCGCTGTACAGACCCCTCCATAGTGAACTGTACAGGCCCTCTCTATAGTGAAGTGTGTAGAACCCTTCTAAAGTGAACTTTGTGGACCCCTTCTAAAGTGAACTTTGTGGACCCCTCTATGGTGAACTATAAAGATCCCGTCTATGGTGAACTGTGTGGACCCCTCTATGGTGAACTGTGTGGACCCCTCTATGATGAATTGTGTAGAACCCTTCTAAAGTGAACTGTGTGGACCCTTCTATGGTGATCTATAAAGATCCTGTCTATAGTGAACTGTGTTGACCCGCGCTATAGTGAACTGTGTAGACCCTCTCTATGGGGAATTGTGTAGATTCCTTCAGATTCCTTCTGAAGTTGCACTGTGTAAAGAACAACCATTGATTTTTTCCCCATTTTTGGTCAGTAATGGATATAAAAATGTACCCGTAAAGTGAAATTCTGATCAAACTTCATCCGAACCGTACTTACTGTGGTATATCTGCCATCACCTTTTCTGTTATTTTGTGATTGCCTAGTCAGTAAACTGTAATGTCACGGTTTAAAAGAGAACATTTGGTGAAGAGTTTTACGTCTGAAAATAGAGAAGAGTTTTGCACGATTGCGTGTGGCAGCATTCCTTGTCCACGCGTTGTGCCTCACAGAGCGAGGGGCCGTGTTTTGGGAGCGTTCCGTTCCCTTCATCGGCGCGATAGCTCATTTCCCCCATCATCCTGTCACCCCGCCGCCTCTGTTCGAGGTTGATATTTTAATTTACGCTCCCGCCATTGCTTTATGGTCCTTGAAGGCTCCCTGCACGCGGCGACAATGCGCTGCTACGATGATAAACGGAGGCGGTCGACAGCCCAAAACAATGCGCCGGCGGTCACCGAAGACGGGGCTTCACCAGTCAGCCCGGCCCACAGCTGTTTCTCAACAGATAGACCCCGCTCCTCGCCCAATGACACCACTGCACCACGCTAAATCGCCCCCTGGCGGAACACCATGCGTCCACCAAAGACCATTCATGGAGTGTCATTTTACATAAACCCATTTCGGTTATATTTGTTATAATGAATGTATAAGAATCGTTAATGTTTTAAATCTTCAATTACGTCACAGAACACGCATACACCTAAACTCCAGTCTAAGAAATCACTCCTTGCCATTGTTTCTGCGCTTGTTCCAATGACTGCTGCTGAGAGCTCCTGTCTGAGGCGTCCCGATCTGTTCACGGATCTCTTGTATGGCGCTTGTCTGTCAAATCTTCCAGTGTGTCGTCCTGGACAAGGGCGTCAGACAAATTATTGCTGTTTTCATCATCTTTCAATTTGTCATCTTGTACGTGAAGCATGTCCAGACGCACCCGCGGTTGTTGGTGACGGTGTTTTGACTTACAGCGTTGAACCAGGCTTTCTGTGGTAACCGAACCATGTGTGGCGAAGTTGACAAGGCGTGCACCCGCCGCACCTGCTGCCCTTCATTTAATCTGGTGATGGGGATCATCTCCACAACACTGCAGTCAAATACACACCGTTCTCTTCCCACGGAGCCCAGGCAGTGTAAGGACACAGAGAGCAGATTAGCCTCATGGAGATCTCTGATCTCTGAGTCGGCAGGTGCTGCCCTGTCAATCAGTCATAAACCTGCTTTAATTGCCTGGATTGTGTATTCCTGCCTTTTTATAAATACATGCAGTACTATGCAGTCTTGGGCACCATAGCTTTTTTTTACATAAATTCAATCCTCGTCTTCTGCACTAGTGTGTAAGAAGAAAAAAAAAATTCTTTTGGTTCTGCAACAGATGTTTTTTCCTCCACAGATCTCAACATCATCGAGGCTGTCTGGGTTTACCTGGACAGACAGAAGCAAGCGAAACAAAGTCTGTAGAAGAACTGTGGAAAGTTCTCCAAGATGCTCTCCAAGATCTACCTGCCGATTGTCTTATATGACTGCACGACAGTTTACCTAAGAGAACTGCAGCAGTATTTAAGGCAAAGGAGGGTCACACCAAATATTGAATTGATTTTTTGGTTGTTTTTGTTTTTTTTCCAAAAATGTATCTATTGTTTTTACTGTTTATTGCCCGTTATATTTTTTATTTTATATTTAGAAAATTTTCATTTCATCATTTTTGAAAGAAACTTTACAGAATAATTTTTACATGTGCCTAAGACTTTAGCACAGTACTGTATATACTGATGGCAGCATGATAACCAGGTTGTTTAATATTATTATTACTATTACTTTCATCATTGTTATTGTTATTATATATATAGATATATACATACGTACGTTATATATACATTCTGCTCTGAAGAGCACAGAAAACCCTGCACTCTAAACAGACTTTGCTGTGATTTCTAATTCATTGCAGGCACAGGCAGATTCACTGATCACTGCAATGTCCTAAATGACATAAACACATAGATCCCCGGCAGTCTGTCCTAAGCAAGTATCCAATGTACAACATGCAGAGTTTTTGGAGAGAAATTTATTTTATTTTTTTCCGTTTTATTTGGAATTCTCTACGTGTTGTCCTTGAGCACTGTTGGCAAATGGGAAGTAAACTTTGAATGATTTATTTATTGTGTGTCTTATCAAAAATGAACACACAACGTGCAGATAAAATTATTGCACACGACACATGTTGATTAAAACGATTACATAATGATAATAGTCAGAAGACCCTTTTCATTTTGCTGTATCTGTTTTGAACTTGAGGTCATCTGTACTTTGTAATAGGCTGCTCTTCTCAAACTCAATTTCCCACATTAATGGCACACAGACATCTTATTTCCTGTCTGCTTTGTTCAGCACCTACCAACAGAAAGTCAAAATAATTAAGTAAGGTTATTTTAGGACAGCATAAACCAGTGTCAACCACAGATTGCAGTTCTCTCACTTTGTTGTTTGTCTGGGTTTTTTCTGGCTTATTGACGCGTCCATCTTCCACTCAGCTCCAGCGAGCAGCCCTGTATTTGGGCTTCCAACGGAGGGTCAGGCACCCATTTGTCCCAGAATGAGCCCAGAGTGATCGGGCGCGCTGGCAGTGACGCCGCGGACGCATTAGCCACCATCAAGCCACCATTGGTCATTAGCGGTCCGGCTCACAAAACCCAGCGTGGCATCATAACCACAAATGCGTAAATGAGGCCTCATGCCTCATTGTCATTATAAACATTCGAAAAAAGGCCTTTCGAAAGTAATTTATATTGCAACCCCAGGAAGAAACCCAGCGCTGTTTTCCATTTTAAGCCAGACCAGTGTATTAGGGACATCTGCGGCTGCTATTGTTTGGACTGACATGTGCGTGCTGTACTGTAATGTGTATTGGATTTGAAAGGTTTTGAAGCATCTCTTTCAGCTGCTGAAGGCTTAATTGCTGAGAAGAGAAAAAAGGGAAAAAAACATGACCTCCTAATGGTGTTTTACCTACAGTCTCTCAGGGCGATTCGTCTGAGCTGGCAACCCTGCAGTGACTGTGACTGTATCTGTATCACCACAGCCCCGAGCTCTGGTCTGCCACTATCTGTTCCTGTGCTCCCAGACGTGTCTCTTTTAAAAGGAAAACCATCTGTATGACAATGACTTGTATTTAAATAGAGTACCTATTATGCTCTGTATTAGACAAATAATGTTCTACCATTCCGAACGAGCTGGGTATTAAGCACGCTAAACAACAAACGCATAATTAAATCCGTTGTAATTAAATCTCAGAATAACATTTTTTGTCGTTTCTTTTCTTTGGTTATTTTTTTTTTACATGTACTAATCGTTTTGAAAGATCATCAGCCTGTGCTGGAGGGAGAGCGAGATGAAAAACCTGGAGCACAGGTAACTCTGCTCTTTAATCTCTGATTGGGAAGGAACTTTGCCGTATCGGAGAGGTAATTAAAATGAAACACCATGCCCTTCAGCACAAGGTCGGAGACTGCGGCTCCTGTGCAGGGCCGTCACCAAGTTTAAAAAGCCAAAGAAGGGAAAAAAAGCTCAAACTTTTTGTCTTGTGACAGAGTGATAATTAAATTATTTGATTAGTTTGAGATTAAAAGTCAGTTAAGGCCTTCTAACAAGGTCTGATTGACATTTAAGGGAACACAATGATTAATTATGTTTCTGGGTTTGAAAATGTTGGCAAACGAATACAAATGATCTCTTTTATAAAATATTGCTGGAATATTGTTTCTCTCCGTATCTCTCTCTCTCTCTCTCTCTCTCTCTCTCTCTATATATATATATATATATATATGTGTGTGTGTGTGTGTGTGTGTGTGTGTGTGTGTGTGTGTGTGTGTCTGTCTGTCTTGTGTTCCCAATGAGCAGATATCTGCATTCTTACCAGCTTCCTGTTTTACACTTTCTAAAAGGAAAACATTGATATGCCCCTTGTGGGACCTGGTCCTGAAACTCACCGCTCGTACGGCCAGTTTTGTAGCTCCTGTTTTGTTATCACGGAAGGACCGCTGTTTTTTGGCCTCTGTCTTTGAAGCATCAGGTGTTGCAGGTCCCGAACGTCAGACCAACCAAGACTTCTTTGGGTGCAAAAATAAAACACAAGCGAACTCCTGCGCATTCATTTATTACTGCTACTGACATGTGTATTTCTGAACTCAAGTCATACTCTTTGCACAGGAAATTTTCACAGGTGTTATCCCTCACGCTGCGGTGGTGACTGTCACCTCCGGAAGGGTTCCACACTCGGAAGCAGGTTATTAAAGTAGAGACCCTGGCCCCAATAAACCGGGTTCTCAAATCCCCCTCAGTTCTCTCATTTAAGAGCTACTGATACACATAGGAGCTGCCCTAACATTTTTCTTTTCACATGCAGTAGTTCATTACGATACCTGGAGAGAGCCCGTCATCCGTTGCTCCCAGATATTGGGTTTATAAGAAAGGTTAAACTGTCTTATAATTGCAGTTGCTGAAATATTTTCACATGCATTTAAAAATAATACATGAATAGAGCCATCCATTTACTACTTTTATAAACTGGCATTTAATAGCAAGCAACAAGTTCAACTGTCCGTCATTTTCTTCCCTCCACGTGAAAACATCACCCAAGTAAAATTTTGTTGGCAAAAACAGGAAAGAAAAAATAGGAGGATTTGGCATTGTAAACTGCCAGAACCATTTCTTATTATCTTTATAACCAACCATAAATCATACAAAATGGGACAAATGGCTTTGAGTAGAATAAATATTTATTGCATTCCGTTGTCTCTTTGATAGCTAACATGCACACACAATTGTAGTAAATAAATTTGTTTTGTTTTTTTGGTATATTAATGCACAAACATCTGTTTACCTCACAAAATGCAAAAACAGCAGTTTCTCCCTTGCGTGATTTGTTGTGGAGATAACGGAGCCGTCTGATGAAAGCGAGGAAACTTTAATTAGAAGCGATCTCCAGCAGGAAGCCATGGAAACAAAGCTCAACAGTTTTATTTGGGATCCATCAGGCCACTCTTAAAATAGCACTGGATATTTCTATGGACTGTCTCGGTGGCTGAATGTCAGGGAGACGGAATAAAAGAGACAGACAGAGAAAATTGGTCCATTCATTTTAAGATGACTGCTGTTGGGATGAAGAAATTGGCACCACTTTCAAAGTACCATATGAGCGTTGTAAGTCTGAAGACCCAGGCTCCATAGGCAGTGGTCTCATACTTTAAGTTATCCTCTCAGCCGTCACGAAACAGCAGAATAGGAATGTATAATAGTTACCGTTCTGGTGGATGTTTGGATAGACAGACTTACTGTTCTGTGCAATCAGCATGATTTTACTCTCAGCACAAATGCAAATTAAATACAGTGGTGGTGGCTGTGGCTGGAGCGGGTGTGGAGTCTGTGTGTTGCTAGGTAAAAACCACATACGTCATATTTATTTTCTGTCGCTTTAGAAGAATGTCTTTCAGAAGGTAAAGTCATCAACCGCAGGCAAGCCTGGTGTCAAAATCACGCCCCTGAAATTTCACTAACACACACGTGCACAAGCACGCTCACATGCAACAGATCAAACCAGTTGGTTTATTGTTTTTATAGAAGTTGATGAAACATACCGTGTCACTTTCATCTAGTCCGGTATATTTTTTTGTTTTTTTTAATTAATGGATCTCCCAAATCAGACAATTAGAATTGGCAATTAAAAGAATGGAAATGCTCTGAAAATCCAGATTTTGATTCAGTGTTTGTTTATTTTTTGATAGATTCTTGTGTATTAATTAAGTAATATGTGTCCACTCACATCCATCAATTAGCTATAGTGTAACATGCATGACTAATTATAATTGCCTCTTTGACGTTTCCATGTGTAATATTTTTCCCAATGTACTGCTGATTAATTAGGATTTTTTTCCCCGACATTTACAAAAAATTGTTTATACGTTTACTTTTGTCTTTTTGTCTGCAGGTTTTGCTTTTTCACTTAAAAAATAATAAACAACTAACCTGAACACAGCATTGAGTAGGTCAATGTTGGTCTTTTTTTAATAGGTTTTTAAAAAAATAAAATCTGTCTCAATGGTCTGAAAAACAAGAGGATTACAGATCAGAGAACCACTGCTGTCAGGTCCGCTCGACACTGGGAGGCAGACGAGGAGCATCAGACCCCAGAGAGGGGATAAAGAGGTCACCTGGAACCCCAACAAATGTGAGGAGGAGAACAGGCCACCAGGGAACAAAACAAATGTGAAGAGGAGAACAGGCCACCTGGAACCCCACAAAATGTGAGGGGGAGAACAGGCCACCAGGGACCCAAACAAATGTGAGGGGGAGAACAGGCCACATGGAACCCAAACAAATGTGAGGGGGAGAACAGGCCACCAGGGACCCCAAACAAATGTGAGGGGGAGAACAGGCCACCAGGGACCCAAACAAATGTGAGGGGGAGAACAGGCCACATGGAACCCAAACA
>JAOVYW010005518.1:0-12202 GCA_025775045.1 Hiodon tergisus
TAGATACACGTGGCCGCCTTGAGGTGGTTTATTTGTCTCTTTTGTGGTTTTGTTTTCTTATAAGTTTCAGTTCAGTCCAGGCTTTTGACAACTTCAGACTTAAATTAGCGTGAGAGGCTTGCGATGCAGGTTATCGATCGCAATCTTCAGCTTTGTTCGGACGAAAAACAGTCCACTGTCCCGTCTCATCTTTTTTGTAGGGCCAAAAATTTGATCCCACATCAATATAGTTTCGCAACCTCTCTTGTGGCTTTGATTTGGTATGGAGCAAGGCCCAAAAGAGCAGTGTGCTGATTGTTTTTTTAACAGTTTTCTCAAATGCTAACAGCTATTTCTTGAGTTTAGTACTTCAGATCTTTTAACACAAACCTCAAATGCCATGCTCCCAATTCACAATTCTGTTTTCAAAATCTTTCTAAACCTCACAAAACAGAAAAATACCTGCCACAAATAATTCCAGCAAAACAACATAATTGAATTGCGTTCAAAAGAAAAGGTTGTGAAAAAACCTATATGACAATTCCCTTAACCGACTCTTTGAGCCCTGTCAGGCCACAAATTGTCCACATCATGCCTTGTATTTTCCTTTATAATGCAACATGGGGAAAACAATGTTGAGCAAGCCGGATCCATCCATCATAGCATGTTTCTACAGTAATTGCTAGGCATCCTGCACTCACCGAATCAAGCAGTGACATGCGAGTAAGAGGGCCATGACCACAAACTCTCCACCTCCATGCAGAGAACCTCTCGTCAGCTGGGGTTCAGGATAGGGGAGTGAGGCGGGAGGAACAACTTAAATGCGTGTGAACGCATGGTGAACCAGCCCTGAACGTGAATGTGCAGAGTGGTGGAAACTCACATTTGCCAACATATGTGATCAGTTCAGGGCCTTTAGAACCTCTTTACTCCCAGGGTTAAAGCCTGTTGTATCAAGGAACAGAGCCGGATCACAGGGATGTGGCATGAAACGTTGTCCCTTGGGATAACAGCACACCTTAAGTGTGGTTTGATTCTGTGATGTTTCTCCCACGTCTCCTTTGTTTGGCAAAGCTTCATCCACGCATACAAATTCATGGGGAATGACACTGGCCTCCCGCACCATTACGACCTACAAGGAAAAGCAGGTCAGATTTAACAGATTCACAATAAATCAATGAGAGGACACCTGCTTTATGTACAACTGCTTTATGGTCATATGGTGTGTCAAAACAAACAAACAAAAATTCTAACAAAATTGCTGAAATTCAGGATCTCATTCAGAAAAGTTCATTCACAAATCCCCACGCCAAAAATGGGTCCCCACGCTCAGCTCAGCTCCAACGAGCTCCAACGAGATTCAAACCACCACCAAAGCTTTCCCCTTCAGCCACAGACCGGAGAATCATGCAGCCTTTTATTCTGTGGCTGATTAAACATTTGCCTTTAGCTGTACCAATTACTCAGCTAAATGTTGGCAATCAGCAGTCAGGCCCAGAATGTGAGGCTTGTCGACCTTAAAGGGGCAGGCCATAGAGTTGTACCACTATTGGTTTTTCATCTTACTGCAAAACTGCAAATATAGAGCACTGTTGGTGCGTTCAAGGAAAATATGTTTACATATATGCTGTCATTCCTAAAAATACAACAAATTGATGCCACGGTAGACCTGCTGAGGTTTGCTTGCACCCGTTGCCCAGTTTCCATCAGAGTCAAACCATGATTTATTACACCATCAACTGCAGGATCATATGATGTATCTTGTGCACTGCTCTTCCTCCACACCCATGTACTCCTCTCCCTCTATCTCCACTTTCTTTCACCATTATAAGGAACGCATTGCTGACCTCTTCATGGGCATTATTTACTGGTTAGGAAATTAACAATAAAGAACATTAATATTAGAGAGATATACTTTTCAGTTTGAGAAATGAGAACTACAGCTTTAGCTTTTGATGCCATTTCAGGAATTTTCTTTTAGCAAACCAAGAGAAATGAATGTCCTGCCCTGCAAGTCAATTTTCAATGACCGGTAGTGCTTAACGATTCAGCTGCATTGGACAACAACAGCAAATCCACCTGCACCCATCCGCACTTCCACTTGTGTCCTGGCCAAAATGGAGATTGTTTAGGAAAAGATACAGGTTATTTTTTACT
The DNA here is from genome assembly GCA_025775045.1 of Hiodon tergisus. Classification (NCBI taxonomy): domain Eukaryota; kingdom Metazoa; phylum Chordata; class Actinopteri; order Hiodontiformes; family Hiodontidae; genus Hiodon; species Hiodon tergisus. Next base: position 2,137 of record JAOVYW010005518.1, read on the forward strand.
CAGAAACGTAATAAAACTAATCATATGGATTAGGCCAAAGACCCGCCAGCTGCAGCTTCATGCTTCGTTTCCACGGGGATAATTCTCAACCAAGCCTGCAGAAAAATAAGAGCTATGAATTAATAGCAATGTTGGACGACAAGAAAATTATAGTATATGGGCTGCAGGACTGTCATCTAATGATGGACCAATGAGAGTGTCCTTTCTGTTAAAGGTTGGCTGTTCTCATTTACATGCTGAACTTTGTATTTAGGATATAAGTTAAATATGTAATTTAAACGGATGTACGATATGAATTAAATATATAAATATTTTTCACATTATTTGGGATTTATTTTATAATGCTTTTAGTTGGTCTGAATACAATGATTATGTTTTTGTTATAAGGAGTGTAATAACAGGAATTTACTAAATCTGTAGGAACCGACATGAAAATAGTTATAACCATAACATTAACTTTTTAATTGTTACATTTTGTCAATCCCTGGAATACATGTGTTGAGGTCGCTGTTTTGATGCTATACCGACATTTATCTTAATAATTGACTAAATTGTCTTGTAGATAACATTTCTGGAATATTTCGACACACGGTTGCATTTTTGTCATCTGCTATTGATGTGCTATTTTGCAGTAATACTGAGACGTCTGAGTGACAGCATGATTCATGGACGCAGTTAACGTATTTGTCCATGCACAGCGTGTGTTTCTGCATAAAAGCGATTCTTGCATCTTGAGCTTTGCTCAGCATGCAATATCAAGAGTGAGCAGCTGATGGAGAAACACACTTTCCTGCCATCAATTACTGCCGTTTTGTCAGGTAATTGCTTCTAAAATGTTCAGAGGGAGAAAAAAAATAATTAATGGAACCAGTGCTGTTTTCAAACATCTGATGTGTGCTCGGTTAACATAGGCAATATTAGTCACAATAAACATACATTTTTCGGAAATACCGCAAAGCACTCCAAACCAATGTTCACAGTTATGGGTCATTAAATAGATGTGAATATTCACACTTTTTTGTTTCAGCAGGCTGGACAGTAATACTGGAGTAGGTTGCTAAATGCAGCTGTGTATTAGAGCCTTCACAATAAGTGGCAGACGTAAGCGGTATTATGCTAATATAATCTTCCAAGGTCTCTGTTCTCGTTCGCTGTGAGTCATGAAAACTGAACATTTGCGTGGCGTGTGACCAGAATTCCAACAACGACACAATCAAGGCAGCAAAAGAGTTCACAAAACATTTTAATATCTCATATTATAGCTCTAAGAGGATTACCAAATGAGCTTTCAAAAACATTAATAATCCCTACCCTTTACTACAACTCCATTCAATATCGTCTTGTGTGTGTATTGTGTTTGTTCAAAGAGAACAAAGCTAGGGATGGTAAACTTAAAAGACCTTAAAAGCATGAAACTCCGTGGGTAACTTCTGGAAATTTAACTAATAAAGAAATTATAACAGTTTGTTTAAAAATAAACGCAAAAAGCTTGACAACTTTACATAGGGCATATTTATATTTAAAAACAGAAATCAGTCTTAATTAGGCTACATAAGGAATTGAAATGCCTAACTGATAGGCCCCATTTCCATGTCAATACAATCAGATGGTAGCATTAAACCTCCAAGCTCTAAACCTGAAAGCTTTAATCTGTGATAGCAAAAATAACCTCGCTAGCCATGCACAGCAACCTGGACATGACACAAGAAATGAAGAACAACATCTAATTAAGCAAGAAAGAAGCATACTAATGTTGATTTTACCACTGGCACATTGATGTAACTATTGTAAAATTTATATCTGTGTAATGATCGACAGGATAGTAAAACATGAGGGATTTATAGGTATAGGCCAGGCCCTTCGACAACAGCGAAGACGCCGCTGCCTGAGTTGGGACGGGAGCAAGGAGATTTCACCATGGCCACGACTTGCCTTCAGAAGGCACTAGAGCTGGGGAGAAATCCGGCGCCAGAAGATTTAGAAGATAATAATGGATTTTAACTGTGGTTTATTTATGAATTTCCATAATGTAATGAATGTACTCCCTGCCATTTCCCAGATTTTATGCAGTTTATTTAATGATTCTAAAAAAGAAAAATCAGAGAATCGGATTTGATTTTGATTGTTTTGATGTAGTTCTTACGTTTTCTTGTAACCAGTTATACGTCCTCATGTGTCATCGGGAAGGCGCCCATAAAAGGAAGAATTAAGTAGTATGAGAAGCTTCTACACCCTCAGAAAATGCATTAATGTTTAAATACTAGCACCCCATCCCAAAACATTTACTAATGCCAAAGTAGTTATTCTACCCAACCATAAATGCTACAAAGCAGGGTTGCAGAATGATAGAGGCTTATAAATGTTTAATCCATAAGAAAGATTATTATATAAAAAACACTTTTCACAATTATCTCTCTTGCAGTCAGTAAAGGCACTGCCTGGTAGGGTAAGGAAGCATGAATGGGGTTTTATTTTAATTGTTCGGTAGATAACTTTGCTTTGTTTACAGTTTTACTAATTATGAACTGTGACAATGTGTCAGTACTTCTGCCTGAGCGGTGCCATTTTGTTTGGTTTTGTTTTTGCTTGAGCACATGGTTTTTCTGTGTCAGTGTTTGTCTCTCATGTGTATGTTAATTAATGTCTTTTGTTGCACCTGTTCCCCATTTCCTTTTGATTTGTGTGTGGGTGTGTGGATAGTTCCGCCATTAGGAGGAGATGGGGGGGGGGTGACGTGGGAGTAGGGTGTAGGGGAAAGTGAAGAGTGGGGTAGAGTGTTGGAGAAAGTGAAGAGTAAAGGAGTGAATGCTAGCAAGGAAAGTGAGTAAACTAAAAACTGTGAGGAAAAGCAAGAAAAAACAGAGGGGTCAGCGAGAAAAGCATCGTTTAGACGGGTTTCTGTTATTTTGGCGAGGTCTCAGCCCATAGGGACCATGCGTGCTACTGAAAAAGTTAATGAAACAAACTCTCAGACACAGCGGAAAAGTGGATTCGTCCATTTCCACACAACCAAAAATTTGAGTTTTCTTTGGGGATTCACCGCAAATGCCGCGAATGTTGTGTTCTTTGTTTGTTGGGGGGAGTTTGTCTTTTCAACCGGACCAGTGTTTCTTCTGGTGCTCCTTGTTTCTAAGTTCTGTGTTTCCCGGTTATGACTTCTGCCTGCTCTGACCCCGTACCTGCCTGCTAATTTTGTAACTTTTGAATTCAGCCCCGGATTACCGACTTCTTCTTGACACGACCCTGAACCGTCCTGCTAATTTTGTATCTTTTGAATTCAGCCCCGGATTACCGATTTCTTCTTGACACAACCCTGAACCGGCCTGCTAATTTAATTTTGTAGCTTTTGAATTCAGCCCCGGATTACCGACTTCTTCTTGACACGACCCTGAACCGGCCTGCTAATTTTGTAGCTTTTGAATTCAGCCCCGGATTACCGACTTCTTCTTGACTCGACCCTGAACCTGCCCGTTTTGTACCGTTCGGATTCTGCTCAGCCTCCACCTGCCCTGGACCTGTCTTTTTGCCTGCCCTTCCGCGATTAAATCTTGTTTACCCCAACTTGTCTGCGTCTTGGTCTTCACCTTATCCCTGACGCCGTAGTTTTAAATAAAGAGTCCAATTAGCCTCAACGTTATAATTGAAAAGCCACACTCTGGCAGGATTTATATTATTTTGGGAAATAACATTCTTTACTAACCATTTTAATTTAGCTACAATTTCAATAATTTATCAGTTAAAGTGAAATTTTGAGAAATTAAAATTTTTTGCCTTTAATGCTGAAAATAATGATCAAATGTCAATGCTACGCAGAATACCATGTTTTTGTTTAAGACAAGTCTGTTTATATTTGGTTCATCTATCACTGAAACCCAACCCAGGAAGTTCAATATCACAAATCATCCAAAGCTTAATGGAGTTTTTTTTATCCAAAACTTAATGGAGTTCTAAAATAGGCTTCAACAGGTCAGTTGTCATAACTTAAATGTGGAGTTCTCAGTATTTATTTAGCAATTTTTAAATTATGCTGTTTAAAAAAAACATTTTGTATTCTGACTAGGAAGTCAAGCACTGTAAATGGGTCGGTCATTGCTACACAATTGGTCCACCCCCAATACATGCCATACTGCAGTGTAGTCCAACTAGTTCTTTATTTCCTATGGTTATTGTTTTTGCACATTAGTAAAAAGTACTACTACTGTAAAAATTAAACAATTGCAAATCTAGGGAACTAAGCAATAGCTGACTATTATACGTTCAGCGTCATAGGTCTAAAATTAACCATCACACATCTGCAGAAAGACCTTAGGAAAGTTCAAATTAATTAAATTTTGCTTGTCGCTGTTGATGGAAATTAATTTAGAATTATCAAAGTAAATGTAATGCACCATCTAACCATCAAATTGTCTTTTAGGGTTCATATAGTTTCCTTGAAGGAATATCCAAGCAGACAATATTTAGAGAAGCAAAATCATTTAAAAGAAAGCAATTAACTGAATAGAAATGACATGGTGTTTATGAAGCCCCATTTATTCAAGGGCACGAGTTTAGTTATGTAAGACAGAGCTGTCCAATTAGATTGCTAATATCTAAATATCATGGGGGAAAAAAATGTTAAACACCTTCTGGTCTTTTTAACGTTGAATGAGTTACCAATGACTGTGGCTTATATTATCGTATTAGATTATTTTTTTTTGTACTATCAATACACTATTTCAAGTATTGCGCTCCATGATCTGCATTTCTGCTGTTTTCTGATTGTGACCAGGAGGGCAGTGGCTCAAAATTGGCCCAGCACCACCTGGTTTAGGTTGGGTGGGAATGGGCTGGGCTTCTCATCGCACCTAACTAAAATTTTCTAAAGGTTGTTTGTCTTCAAGTTAACACGCTATTGTCACGTAATAAACTTTTGTGGAAATTCCAATTGGTTTTGAAAACTAAATCAGGCTCCTGTCCACTGATATATCCAATAGCTTTGTTTCCCGCATCAACGGGATCAAATTACGGGACCAAAATCCTTTGGTCGCCACTTTTGAGAGTCTTCTGACAAATTTTAAGTACTATTAAGAGTACAAAAGTCTTAGGCACCCTTTTTAACGTAAATGTAGTCTTTGGTGTTTATTTATTTTCTTCTGCATTCGTGTGACAGATGGTATGGCCTCCACAGAGCCCTGATCTCATCAAGGCTGTCTAGAATTAGAAAAGTCTGTAGAAGAATTTTGGAAAGTTCTCCAAGATGCTTGGAACAATCTACGTGATTATCTAGTAATTTTATCATTCACTTAAACAATATGCGTCGTCTCACTTTGACGAGTGTGGGATGGTGAATTTGTATTTCAGTGGTCTCCATGGTAATTCTCGGAAACATACACATAGTGATCAGCAAAATGAATTTTTTTCATTAGCGTTAAACGGTTTATTGCTCCAGGAAATTTGAGCGACAACAAGCTAACCTGCCTTCAAGGTAATTTTTGACATTAATCTGACATTGACTGAATATTATGAAATGATATTGCACCTGAAATTGATGCTGCCTAAATTAAAATTACGAATTGGACTCTGGCTTCAGTGATCTATTTGACGTGATGTTTTCAGAGATATTTACAGTTACCAGAGAAACATAATTGTCCTCTATACACTCAAAACACAGTGGCATTGAGCAGATGGCCAGATCCTGTGCTCAGATGTTATTTTAAACTTTGTATTCAACTCAAAAATCCTAAACAAAAAAGCAATTGCAAATGGTCTTTACAGATAATGGTTACTCTGCTGTATATAGAGGAAGTGTTACATTATAAATGACATTGGTAAAGGAATCTGATAAAATACTAGATTATTAAAGCCCCTAGCCTTTAAAAAAAAAATGTATGTAGCCTGTAACCTTTAATTTATTCCTCGTATTGGATAAACCATAGTCATCATATGTGTCAAAGGTATATTTGTCATGTGACTTTCATTATGTGACTGTTTGAAAAGGAAATTAGCAGAACTGTTCATCTAGAAGATTAACAGGTCTGCTTATAGCTTTAATGGATGTGAACTTTATAATAAAGAAGTAAAGTATGCCATCAGTATACTTGGACCTTCACAATAAACTTGCGAAGCAACTTGCTGTGGCACAGAACATATTTGTGCATCTGCAACACTTTCAGCACCAAATACTAGTTTTGCCACGATACAGTACTTCAATTGCCCCATATGAAGTACACTGTCTCTGTTGTTAGGGATGGCCTTTTCCTGATGTTATTTTTAGAATAAATCTCAAATACAATTATTCATGAGCATTTGTTGGTATATAGTCACTTTATATTGTAAAGATGTATTGGTGGCCACTGGCATGCTTTTGGGGGGTCAGGCCTGGGACTTTCTTTATTTTTCTGGATGGAAAGCATCTTTGTGACAAGGAAACATGTGAAAAGTGCTTTATAAAAATAAATGTATTGATTCATTCATTCATTCATTTGGTAACACTTTATATCAAGGTTCCTCTTATTAATGACTTGTAAATGGTTTAAGCATCCGTAATATATAAATAATATGATTATTATAAAGTACCTTATGTTTGTTTTAGTAGAAATGTCCACATGTCCAAGGTTTAGAATATGTCTGTTAACATTAACAAGTTCTAGTTATCAGCTAGTATTATAATCAAAGTAGTTTTGTACACATTTATAGGTTTATATTGGGAGATTTCCTGTTGCTATGCCAGTGCCAAATATAACAAATGATAAAAGTTGCCATGGGTTAGGGTAAGGGCAAGGGTTAGGGTTAGGGTTAGGGTCAACCCAACCCAAACTCCTTGTTCATACTATTCCAATATAATTGGTAATGTAATACCCAGAAAAGTGCTAGCTATTACTTATGTAAAACGAAACGGTAAGTATTTAAAGGAAATGCAATGACATTTTCACATTTCGGTTTTGAGACGCATTACATTATCAAACAGCATTACCACGAAGTACTGGAGAAAACAAATAGCTGTCAATATTAAAATAATACTGAAATTGAGTGGAAAATAAATCCTTCATAATTTATAATAATAATACTAATATAATATAATACATTTGATGAAGAACATACAATTTGAATTTAAATGCATTGACAACAGAAGGTCTAGTAAATTCAGATTTGAAGAAAGAGGTTTTTGGGTGAGCTTTTAAAACAGACAGAGGTTAAGAACCACAGATCTCAGAAGGAACATAAGATACATTAGAAGAAATGGCCCTGTCACACACTGGCCAAAAGACCAGCACCGGAATACCACAAGACATTACCAGGAGTGTAGATGGTCAGTAACTCAGGGACGTAGGTGGAGAGCTAATCCCCTGGTGGCTTTAAAAGTCAGCGGCAGAACCCTTATGCGGTATTTCTCCAGTACCCAGTGTAAAGATTTATGCTTGTTATCTTTAAGGTTGAAAAGGTTAAATTAGTATTATATAGAGGAAAATACTGTATAATGGTTTGTTTTTTGTTGTATATTTTGGTGTTTTTGTGAAAACAATGATCAAAATGAATTCCAAGAAAGCCAAAGTGTAGAACCATCATAAAAATTGGAGGTAGTAAACTTTTAAAGCTTTTCATGTCTTATTAGTTTGAAATTTATTGTTGGCTACAGCCATAAACTTGGTTGACTGAAAATAGGCCACATTTCACTACAGTGGATTATGAAAGGAAACATAAGTCTAAGGGTAATTTGGCTAATGTAGGTTGTGGTACAGAAGCAGGGTGTCTTTTAAAAAAGTAAATAAATTAGTTTTTAGTTTATTAGTTTAAATTAGTAAGCAAAATCTTAATTTATATAAATTTTGACCAGTACCTGACCTGCTTCACGATAAACCCCCGGGTACCCAGCCCGATGCAGGACTAGAACATACCTTTGTCCAAGGTAAACTGTTCCTTGTGGTACAATGGATAGTTTGGTGTAGTTGCTGTTCCCAAAAGACCTGAAATGGTGAAAGCTTCCGTTGATGAAATAGCACACAATTTATCCCATTAGCCATGCATGCGTTAATCCCAGAAAATGCACTGATAGCTGTGCTCTACAAGGAACCAGGCTGTTATTTTTAGGTATCTATCACCAACTCTCTCTGGACCATAATGCCAAGATTTCAGAAATCCCTTTGAAATCCTTCTGCAATGGAAGGCTAAACAAAAGGTAACCCTATAGGTGGATTGAGCTTCCCACATCCCGTGCAGTATAGAAGCTCCGATATTATTATTTCCCCTTTACTCCTGACAACAGCATGTCAGTTTCCTCTTTACTCCTGACAGCAGAGTTTTTTCTTTTCTCCTATTCCCATCACACACTATGAAAGCTAGTTATTAATATGCTTGTGCATAACCACGATAACAGTTGAGGTGATTTAACATAGCCCTTTCTCTCTCCTTGGAGTGGACCATTTCATAACTGGCCTAGTTTCCAGTGAGCTGAGTCGGCATTTCCAGATTTCCTAATTAGAGTTTTAATTCAAAGCATACTTTAACAAAGACTTTGTCTTGCTTTGATGCACTTCTGTGTTTAATGGTCTCTTTTATCACAATACCAAATCCATGTAGGTCAAACTAACTTGTCTCTTGATAGTCCTATATGATAGTAGACTCATGTAGTGCATATTTACAGAAATTCAATAAATCTTGTATTATTGGGAGAAATGGTCTAGACTTGAGTAAAAAATACAGATCGACAGATTGTTTGTGGATTTGTTCTACTCTATTTTACTATATGAACCACAAGCATAAATGCATTCCTCCAAGCTGAAGACATGACACTGAGATGAATTTATATAAATACATTCTTTTGATTAGGCAGATTTACGTTATAGACTGCTTCGTACATTAACTTCACGCATTTCACATGAGAAGACATGTCTTTATATACACTTAATTAAACTCTCAAGACATTAAATTAATTAATCTTATACTGTCTGTTATTCTATTAAAAGATTTACGATCACGTTTTCTGGTAATAAGGGCAATGTTTTTTTATGGTGTTATAGTGGAGAAACGTATGCAGCACTAATGAAATTCATTTTTCTCTATATTCCTTTCTCCAGAGCAAGCTGTGTCTTGTTAGTTAATTTCAGTCCTTTTTGCCTACAAGTTGTTTCCGAATGTTTTGCTGCAGTAGAAATGACTGCCTTTGGTCTAAAGTGTTGGAGGATGACAACGGAGCGCGGCAGATTGACAAAACCACCCGAGCAAATGTCAGACCTTCCCGGGACACAACATGTGCGAATGAGGATAATCGGCATGCTGTGGAAGTGTGAAGCGTAAGACAGAGGTAAAATCACCGCGGATCGCCACAGAGCTGCGTTCACTCTATTAAAGGGATTGCTATTTCAAGGTCATCTATCGAGGCAGTGTGCCATATAGGTATACCAGTGCGACTAATTGACACTGAGTAACAGTAAGGTAAATGATAGTCAATAATGAAACAATTGAAGGGCATTGTTTCTTAAATGAAAGATTTAACTCCGATGATGAATTATAGTGAGCTCCACCCAACTGGTTTTGAGTTTTTACTCATGTTACTGTTCGCTCTTCTCTGTTTGTGGTTTCCTTATGGACCCATTACTCCTTTACCATAATTATGTATTCAAAGCGTGAGGTTATTAAACTATATTAATTTTATAATATGGCCATTTCGTTTAGCATGGTTAATTTCACTCATGGGGCGAGATATTTTATTGCTGAGGATATGTTTCCATGTTATAAAATCTGGATTTGTTGAGTATTTCCAAGTGTTTATTTTTACATTGATTTTCATTGCACTGCGCTCAAAGTAAAATAAAAATGAAATAAATGTCTTTGATGATTTTGCATGTTGATTGGGAACATTTTTAAATATGAAGTTGTGCTGCATTAATGTAGCAATAAAATTGAAGTTTAGAAATTCTCTACAATTAAGACTAATCTACAAATTGATTAAGTTGGCAGTGACACACTTCACCATGGTCTGCTAATATGTAGGTAACAAAAAAAAAGACATCTACAGTGCCTTGCAAAAGTATTCACCCCCCTTGGCATTTTTTGTGTTTTGTTGCCTTACAACCTGGAATTCACATGG
>JAOVYW010005519.1:0-14823 GCA_025775045.1 Hiodon tergisus
GGGGGGTCACAGGGGAGTTTAGCACAGCAGAACACAGTGTGTGGGGGGGTCACAAGGGGAGTTTAGCACAGCAGAACACAGTGTGTGGGGGGGGTCACATGGGAGTTTAGCACAGCAGAACACAGTGTGTGGGGGGGGTCACAGGGGAGTTTAGCACAGCAGAACACAGTGTGTGGGGGGGGTCACAGGGGAGTTTCAAACTGCAGGACACTATATGTGTGTTTTAGTCTCTTACATGCTGGCCTGGCAATACTGACACAGAATATGCAATATACGCCAACGAATTAAACATCAAAATCAAGAAAAGCAAATCATTGACAGTTAATCTATTGATTATAGGATCAGTTTAATTATTACAATTATAATTTTTAATGTACTTATAGTGGGATTAGGTGTTCCTAGATCAGTGGCTACACCTCAGGAGACGACGTGAGGAGGGGACGACGTGCAGCCTCAGACTGTGGCTAGCGTTTACCCCCTCCTCATGGGGAAGTGGCACATCTGATTAGCCACCGCGTGCTAAGCCTTGCCTTTGCTCGAAGGGAGCCAGCCTCCTAATCCCTTAGCCCCGCCCTCCCGCCATCAGCGAGCAGCTGCTGCGCCACTCTAATCTCCTAACTCCCCTGCACGGTAAACAGAGGGGTGGCAGCGCGCACCTGGGACCCGAGTCCGTGGTTCCACACCTCCCAGACATTGCAAGCGTCTCCGGCGAGTACGAAATACTGCCCCGCTCTGCTGTGAAAATGCTGCAGCTCCTCGGTCCTCCGGAGAACCAATAGGGTATTAGTAAAACTGGTTTGTCAAAAATAATAATCCCTCTTGTGTAATAGCCCTATGGATTAGTGTCTCAGTGTCCTAGTGGCCCTTGGAAACGCAATGAAAACCCATTCAAAATGATTGTTGACAATGAGATGTCGGCACCAGTTGCCCGTCTTTGTCTCGTGGTGGTAACTGAGTGACATTCTAGGTCTAATGCGTTTCCCGTGCAATTCCACGGCATTATCGAACCCGTCACCCTCAGCTTTCTGCACGTTATACATATTTACACTCACATTAGCGGCGAAATCAGTACCTAGACACAAGTCCCCGGTATATGTTTAGGGCAGCAGGGGATCTAGTGTTTACCACGAACTTGTGCACAATAGGTTGTGGTTTCAAGTCCCTATTGAGGCCCTGGTGTTGTACGCCAGCAAATATTAAACTGGTTAAGAGGGTTAGCGATACGCAATTGATCTGTTTAGAAAATGTCAGTATTCACTGAAGCAAATAAGGTTGAGTTCCTTTCTAAAAGGCACAGCTGCAATGTTCATCCTGGGTTTTACACACGGCTGGCTACCAGTACCAGTTCCTCACTTCCTATTGCACATGCTGCTCAGGTTGGTCTTGTTGGTTTGCCCGTGTCGTTGGTTTGCCCGTGTCGTTGGTTTGCCCGTGTCGTTGCATTTCAAGAGTCATAAAGCGAATCACTGGAGCAGCGAATGACGGAGGCCTTAAATTACAGAGCTTCAAATTAAATGCAGGCTACATTCCTACAGGTCCGACTCAAGTGAATTATTGACAGGGAGTTTCAAGCCCACTGCTACCTGAAGCTGTTGCTAACTGAGTTCTGCGGAAATGGCTCTGGCCATCAAGGCATTCTATACCACAGCGCAACCGACTGAGCCAAAGCATTTGAAACACATCAGTGGCACTGTTCTTGTGGGATGTGGACCTCATTAAATGCAATAAAAGACAAATTATGAGAGAGATTTACAGTGACACCGGTAACGTAGCAACATACGTCACTGAAAGGGTCCGATGGAATTGTCGGTGCAGCAAAATCGGCAAAATCTTTCATTCTGATTCACGGTCTGTATATTGACGTGTGTTCCTGTCTGCAAAAAAATACATATTTATTTTCATGATTATTTTGCCCTAAATAAATAAACCTCCAGTGTTCCCTAAATGAAAGAGAACACTCGACCGGCTGGCCCGCCCAATCGACCGGCATCAGGACACGCGCCCTTGGACGCCTAAGCGCTCCACTGGGACAGCTGAGTTACGGTGAATACTTCATGACTCTGGCCCCACACAGCTCCCAGTCCAAGCCTTCTGAGGACCTGGGCTTCTCCAAGCCCCCGGCAGCCTTGGAAGCCTTCGGCCCTCGAGTGACAGAGATACAGCTGAGAACCGCTAGGCATGGTGGGTAACAACTGAACAATCTCCCACTTCATTCACTTCTCATCTCCTCCAGCCTTGAAGCTTTTCCTCGCTACGGGCTTCGCTTCAACTGCAGGGGGAGCTGGAGATGTTGAAAGCATTGGTTCCTACGCCCGTGCTGACGGAATCTCCAACCCCTTTGTTTTAGAAACACGGCGGCTTGGGTAGGTCCAGTAAAAACTTGTTCATCCGTTGCAGTGTCAATCGCTAGGTGGCTAATTTTTATCTGCACAAATATCTCATCAGTCCGTATTTAATCATTTATTTAGTTAGTTGTGCGTGGAAAAATTGCTGTTCCTTTACTGATCTGATAAAAAAAAATTAATCAAATTATTCCAACCTTTTCATCATCATCATCTTCTTCACACTGTTTTTAGTAGCACCTGGTGATGACGAGACATGCTAGACTGGTTCATCGTTTGATTTTAACGCATTTCGACGGGTGACAAGCACGTTCTTCCCTTGGCTCCGCTCTGCGTGGCTCAGATCCTGGAGCATTTCTGAGCATCATCCAGAACCCTGAACCCTGACCACCCAGCGAGCGTACACAGAGGACAGCACAGGGCATCGGGTCGACAGACGAGGGTAAAGTAATGCAAAAGTGGCAGAGGACAGGACTTTGGCTGCTGATGGCCTGAGGATGGGAGCTGACACTGCTCAGATACGCTAACGTCACGTTGTGCCACGCCCACAAGAGGATTTCCGGACAGCACACACACGGGAGCACATGCAACACAGAATCTGAATAACCAGAACGGCTCTTTTTGTTGTCTAAAACAATCTGCACCGATTCCAGGATATTCCGTTCTTTTTCACATTCTATTACGTCAACACTGTGAGCCAGATGTTTATTTTTCCGTACAGAAAATCAGAACCAAAAAAAGAATCAGAACTTCAATCCCAGATCTATTAAAATGAATGGAAGTGGCCGGAAGTTCCACGAATGGACGAATGGCTTCTGGAGCATTGGCTCGGTGACTGTTCCTGTGACAGAAAACCTTTCATTCAAGTTTCAGCTTTTGTGGGAGTTAGGTTCTGAATTGTGGGAGGCTATAGGGAGCAGCAAGGGAAGGGCCCAGAATTCTATGCTGCCATGGTGTAGGGGAATAGCCAGTACCCGTTACCATGGGTCACCATAGAACCTAGCAACCGCATACTTGCAACCTCAGACCCTTCTTCTGAGCACTTATTAAAATGGTGACCGCTAACCTCCAGAGCCAATGGCGTTGGCCTTTCACACCATGCCCTGCCTGACAGTCGCAGGGTTTTTCCGCTTACACATCCCTGGCTGGCACCCCCAGTGGGGAGACAGCGTTGGAACAATCCAACGGTAGCTCTCTCTCCGGGCGGCTGCGTCTGATGGCCCACAGAAATATTTTAAGCACTTTTAAACCGTTTTTTTTACCTCTTCGCTTATTTCATTGTTTTAATCTGTTCAGTCTAGTGTAGCAGGCCTAGGTATAGCAGGCGTATTTAGTACTTCCTGTGAGTCTACTGGAGGAAGTCAGAGAGAGAGAGAAAGAGAGGGAGAGGGACGAGAGAGAGAGGGAGCGAGAGAGGGAGAGAGAGGGAGAGTGGGAGAGAAGGGAGGGAGAGAGGGAGAGAAGGAGAGAGAGGGAGAGAGGGAGGGAGAGCGGGAGAGAAGGGAGGAAGGGATAAAAGAAAGGGAAGGCCCATCCCCTCCATTCCAGTAGTCTATAAGACTTCCTGCCCAGGAGATAAGCAATGGGTCAACAAATCACCCGCTATGAACCAAAAAGCCTACAGCGGCCATAGTTAGCCAGACAAGAGTGTAAAGCTGTCTTCTAGACACAAACACTGAGAAAATATGGTCCTCCTTACCACCCGGGCCAGGCCGAATCAGAAAGCAAAAAAGCCGGGGGTAAACAAAGGCAGCTGAGCCGGAGGCGCTGAAGCTCCGCCTCCAACCCGTGTGACCACACCCACATGTAAATGAGAATCTCATGCGTTGCAGTCATGGCTTTCCCCATCACTACTCTCTGTCTTCACCACACTGTACCCCCACCATTCCACCCAAAAATACCAGTGCCCGCCAACGTGCACCACCAGGAGGAACAAACGTTTCCACAGCCTGCTGGTTTCTCTTTGAGGACAAACGCAGCGGAGTGTAACCATCACTCAGTCCACTTCTCCATTTCTGCAGTGTTATTTTCTCCTCTGCAGTTACTTGGCGTGAGCCAGTCTTTGCGGCGCTGCAGCGCAATAAAAACATTTCCATTGTTTTGGGAGACCCCGGTGCTATCCCCTCCCAGGCTGTGATGTCTTTCCCAGAAACTCTTACTTCTAATTTGGTTTTCTGGACCACTGCGTAAACCGCCCCCACCCAGGCTCGCCCCCACCTAACCAAACGAAATCCATCGCCAAGATTTGTGGTTCTGCCGATCTGCCCCATGTCTGCTCCATCTCCTACTGAGATACTCCTGTTCTTTAGCCACTCCAGGAGCCAAAAGCTCCTTGATTCTAGGTCCACCATTACTGGGATGCCCAAACCAAACTGACAATACACTCTAAATCATCAGAGATTCCCCCTTATCCAGAGCATCCGATGGGGACTTTTTGGCGGTCTGTGTGTGACTGAACGGAGACCCCCTCTCTTCAGCCCTGCAGGGGGGGCAGCTCTTGGACAAGGCCACAGAAGAAGCTCCCATCTTCTCACCATTTCTGTTTCCTCTCTCTCCCTATCTCCTTTTATCTCCTCCGTTATGAAAAGCACAGGAAATTCCTGACATATGAAATATTCCTCCCAGGGGCCGATTTAGAAGAAGGACTACTTTGGGGACGGGGCAGAGGGGAAGAGAGGAACGGAGCCTGGAAGAGGGGGAGAGAAATGGAGCGAGAGATGGCGCGAGCGAGAGATGGAGCGAGCGATGGAGAAAGTGCAGAAAAGCCCAACAGCTCTGGTGGTTTCCTAACTCTGTGTGTGAGAGAGTGTGTGTGTGTGTGTCTGTGTGTGTGTGTGTGTGTGTGTGTGTGTGTGTGTGTGTGACAGTTTGTGTGTGAGTGTGTGTGTGAGTGAGTGAGTGAGTGTGTGTGTGTGTGACAGTTTGTGTGTGAGTGTGTGTGTGAGAGAATGTGTGTGTGAGTGTGTGTGTGTCTGTGTGTGTGTGTGACAGTTTGTGTGTGAGTGTGTGTGTGTGAGTGTGTGTGTGTGTGTGTGTGGTGTGTGTGTCTGTGTGTGTGTGTCTGTCTGTGTGGTTACCCTCGTCGTGTTGACAACCAGGCTGCTGCCCGGTACTATCCAGTCATCTATACGCCCTACGCTGAGTTCAAACACTGCGGTTCCAAGAGTTGGAACTCTGGAAAGAAATAAGCCATAATTTTCCGTGAACCCGGCTCCTGCAGCCTGACAACAAGCACGCTGCGCGTGGCGATACCCCGACCACTTTGCTAGTAGCCACTTAAAAGCACTCTGCTGCGCAGGCCGTTCGCTGGCCCTGAAACATCGGCCGCTTGCTGCCCTTTGTCTCGCCACAGTGGCAGTCGCGCGGAGCTTCCAGACCAGCCTTCAGACGGGCTCAAATTGACGTAGGCCTTGTGGCTCCTGTGAGTCTGCTTTCATTCACAGTGCAAACATGCCCAGATAAAAACTGGGGATCACAAGGGGACTTTTAGTAAACATAGTCCAGATTGCAGGGCTGATGAATGTTGATGAGCCTAAGGCTGGACCTTGCCTCAGATTTAGGACAAAATCTGATTATGGGCGTACTGGTTTTTTTCCCACCACTTTCCTAGTGTCCTGTTTCTTCCCTACAGGATGACCTGCTGCACATGGTGGCAGCGGATCCAGGCTCTACACAAAACACTTGGGCAAAGTAGATCCCTCTCCTCTGGACTGCAAAGACCACCAGGCTTTGCATAGCAGTGCATGCTACAAAACGTTAGCATTCAATAGCATCCATCATCCTCTAACCATGTGCCAGAAGCCCTTGGATGGCTAGCTATAAAACTCAAGGCAAGCCCATCAGGAATATCATGCATGTTGTGGGGTGGGATATTTTCGTCGTCAGTGCAAATATTAGCCTGAGTCACATTTCTGAATGCATAGTGCCTGTACACCAAGCCACCTTGGTCACTTCTGTGGAATCGGTTGCGGTGAAGATCGTAAAGGAAACCAGCTAGCTTCAAACCCTGGTGTTGGATGACCTTCAGGCAGCCGCTCTCTACCTGTCCAAACTGCATTATTTTCAGCTCCGAGCCAGATGGGGTACCTGAAGATAAGGTCTCCTCCGTCCCCCCCGAAAACTCAAAGGTGAATTTTTATCTCTGCCTCCCCAGAAATTGAAAGCACTGAAGGCAACGAGATAATGAAACAATGAATTCAATCACTGCATCAAAAGAACTGCAAGCAAGCAGATTTGACAAGTCAGCTTATTTATCTAGTTTTCAGACAGACGAACACTACTTAATCACTATTAGATTTCAATAGTATTTATCAGATTCTTCCCCTAGTTAAACTTCATATGGCTTACATAAATATAAGTAAATAAATAAATAAGACTCATTGTAACAGTGTCACAATACAGGAGATAAAATGATGTAGTTGCTTAACTAAGAATTAAAGCTGGACGATATTGATTTAGTTTCTGCTTGGATAATGGCCATTATGAAATCACCGAGTTTGGGGAATGTGGAAAATGAGAAGTCTGACACTGCCAGCGTTCAGATTCCAGTGAGTATTTGTGGATTAGTCTAGGCCTACTATGTGATGCCTCTGTCTGATCTGGGAAACTGTTTATGAACAGGAAATATGGCCCCAGCCCCTTTACGAAGCAGCTCTGGTCTGCTCCCAGACCCTCTCTGGACTTTACGACGGGATTGGGGGACTGGACGGTGACATCACCCAGGCTGCTCCCCAATCAGGGGGTCCAGAGTACATTCCTGTAATTGAGTGGCGGGAGCCCTCTCCAGAGGTCCCCAATTTTACAACCAGCTATTTTTGTGCTGTACAGGAAACAAGGAGTCTCTCAGCCAGTCAGCACACACCCTCTCAAACTGGCCCACTGTTTGACGCTAAATGGAATCGTTCAAGGGCCGTTTTCCCACCCTTTTCATTCATGTGGGAGAGACCAGACAAGAGGGAGAGCAAAAGAGTGAGACAGAGAGAGAGATTGTGCATGAGTGAAGGAGTGAGTGAGGGCAATTAAGAACGCAGAGACAGCAAGTGGGTGATGGGGGGGAGGGGGGGGCTAAGATCGTCTCCATTCAACACTGTATTGTTTCTGGTAACCTGTGTGTGTGTGTGCGTGTGTGTGTGTCTGTGTGTGTGCGTGTGCGTGTGCGTGTGCGTGCGCGTGCGCGTGCGCGTGTGTCTGTGCGTGTGCGTGTGCGTGTGTGTTGGGGGAGAGGGCCGGAAAGGTCTTCTCCCACTCCCTCCCCTGCCAAGAGTTGCTTAATCCCTGTCGTTCCCGGTCCCCAGAGACGGGTCTTGGCGTGCGACAATAATCCATTCACAGCACCAGCCACTATGATCTGTAATCCAGCGAGATCCCTATTCGTTCGTACTGCACACTTGCGTCTGAGCGAAGAGGTCGACACTGTTGGACAGACTGTACCAGCAGAAGCCAGAAGCCAGGCAGAGAAGGCCTTTTGTGCAGACCATGTTGGACAAACTCTAAAATTTGTGCTGTATTTCAGTTTTATGGTCCGACACGACTATATTTTGTTTTTCACCTCTCTGTTTGTAGCATGTAAGGTCTGTGGCTACTCATATTGAATCAATGCAGATCGGTATAAGTATAAATCCTATGGGTATTTACCATCACAGAAAATTACCATCACAGGAATTAAAATAAAGCTACTCAAGGAGCAATGACCATTTACCTTAATTGGCTAAACTAGTACTAATAATTATCATACATAATAATGATGCAGCAACTAAAAATAATTGCATCACAACAGTCTATTTATAATACATTCTGTATCGGCACGGAAACCAAAATACCAAATACCTCCTTCATACAGATGAGCAGAGAGAGCACTAACACGGTGAAAGCGTTTCTGATGAGGAAAAAGAGACACGGGTTCGAGGCACCGATGGCCAACCTCCCGTTACCCACAAAGCATCTTTACCTAATGTAACATGTCCTTCATTTACTTGATTAGGTCGTACTGACAATGGCACTACGAACATCCCCGGATCCGGGTCCCTAAAATAGCAGGAAATCAATAGCCTTTGGGCAGCAGTAACACAGCTGAACAGGTCTCCCAGCTAGTCACCAGTGTCATATATTGTTCTCATAGCTATTATTTTCCTGTATCTTCACTCTAAACACGGATTCTGCGTCGCTCTGTGTTACAGCTTTCTACTGAATGAGCTGCCTGTAAAAATGTCGGCAGACGCTGGGTGGACATCTTAGAGTGGGAAAATAGGGCCTACGTCCACCAAACTGGCCACAGCCTACACTTAAACGACTGCCTGTTGGGCCAGGCTGTTTTATTACAATGCTAGGTGTTTCACAGTTGTTGTTTTTTAACAAGGCTGTGTGGGAGCCAGGCATAAACAGCACTGTGTAGCACATTAGCAATTACTAACTGAGGTTTCCACACCATGCATAGGCAGGTAACAACTGCTGCAACACTCTGTGCTAAGCAGGCTTCCTTCATGCAGAGCCTTGAAGGGCTCAAGCTACTGAACGTCATTTTTGGCTTCATGTGCAAATATGGTTTTCTTAGTGTAACTAGTTTACTTTTTACTGACCGCGCTGTGAGTGGCTATTAATTTTCTCTGCCTGAGAGGAAACAGCAGTTAAACGTCAACGCTGTATCCCGGAGGACTACTGACAGTGGTTTCCTCTCAGTTCAAACACAACCCAAGATGTACGTCAGTGTACTTCACGAACGACTTCTCTTACAAACGCTCTTAACATAAACGGCCTATGTGACTCCCATAGGTCTCTGGGGAGAGTATATTCATAGAGAATATAATGTATCCTGGTAGATCATGAACACAGACCACACGACCCCTGAACCCAGAGTGCGAAGCGGGCGGGGGGTTGGGTGTCCAGAGTCCAGTGTCCAGACTAGATGTCTACACGATGGTGTGGGCACCGTTGGTCCCCACTCATGACAGCAAAAGGAAAGAGATCCTCAGGTTCAGTATGGTCTTTTGCTGAATCGCCTCTATCCACAATGAGAAACAAAGCCCATAGAAGTTAGATACAAGGACACACAGAGCTGAAGGGCCACAAAACATAACACACAATGAAACAATACGCACATAGGCTAACAAATATCTACCTCCTCCTATTGAAATACAACATGAAGTACTCAAAAGCAGTTAATGCACTGAAGACAATGTACTCAGGAGGCATTGGTCTGCCTTGAAACACGCTCTCGCAGCTCCTGAGTGTGGCTGTGAAGGTTCGGTACCGTGCCTGCCTGGTGGAGCACCGTGGGCGGCGAATCGAAAGACCACAAATTCTCAGTTTCCATGGCCACAGCGAGTGGGCCCGTCTCTATGGCTACCACAGCGTTTTTTTTAAATGAACGGTACTTGCAAGCACTCACGGCAGAAAAGAAAAACAAAATATGACTAATGCACTGTTAATTATGACTTCTGGACCCGTTTATAAGAGGGTTCTGACGATAGAGTTCTACTGCCGTGTGCCATGAAACGATTCCGTGTTTCTCAGGGCTTTTGTTGGCCGAACGACGTGAAGGGAATGGGGTGTGGTTACAGTCGTCCTCTGAATAGCCACACCCACTCGCCGGTGATAAAAGTCTCATTTCCACACTGTAACATTGCTCCATATGCTTGAAAACAAGCCTTCTGTTGTTACTGCCGAAAGGATGAGGTGCTACTGTGTAACTTTGTGTTTTTACAACAAAAGAGTGGTGGATCTTATCTAGACCACTTTCATCTATTCGCCCATTTAAAAAACCACGCATCCCTGCGCTGTGGCACAAAGGCACTGCACAGGAAAGGTAAGCGCCGGTGGCAAAAGTAACCCGGGAGCAACAGACTGGTACCCAGAATTGGCTGAGCGGGAGCATGGGCGGAGCCTCTTCGCCAAGAGGATCCAAGGGAGTTGCCATAACGCAGGCCCAGGTTCCCCAGTAGTAAACTTCAAGTCCCTGGAAATAACTGACAACCAGGGATCAGAGTGGTGCCCATCATGAGCACATCTTCCAACAATGACGACAGGAGCAGGAGGGCCTCTCCATCAAGCAGTATCCCGACCTCTCCCAAAACACAGCTGAGCCTTGTATTGTGCATAGAGGTCAGTGTCAACCCCCCAACCCCTGATTAAACCACCCTAACACGTAACATGCTCCTAACGTTTCTGCAACACCACGGCGACGAGCATGTTGCGTGTTAGCTCTGAAGGGTAAAGTGGAGCTTTCCTTTGCAGCAAGAGGCTTTAAGCTGCAGGGTAATGAAGACCCCTCTGCACCTCCACAACGGGCTGCAACTTCACAGCCCCTGGGAGGCACATGACAATAAGCTCCGCCAACAAAACCCAGTGTGCCAAGGCACAGTTGGCTGAGCTTGAAATTTTGATGAAAAGGCCTCCTTTTAGCTAATTAAATGCAAGCTTTTTAGGTTTTCTGAGGTCAAGGTCTAAAATCTTGTGAGGAGGGTGGCTTGTTCGCCTCATGAGAGGTAAAAGACCAAACCTGTCTTGATTTTAGTGAGGAAACATGCAGCGACAACTGCATCCATGAGACTGTCTGAGATCAGAGGTCGCCTCTGACACAATGAAACTTATGTAAGAACATTTTTACAAGACACTAATGGCCTGAACTTCCCCTTTTGTCCTAGCACAGCTCACTTCTAAACAAACGTCAGAACAACTGCAATACAACTGGAAGCTTCCGAGCTAGCAACAGGGATGTTTATTCTCCTGTCCTGGCCTTGCACAGTCTGTTGCATCAAAATCCATAGAGACATCCTTCCTATTGGTCAATCCCAAGTTGCTATGGCTACAATCAAAGCAAGAAGACTGGGTTCTGGTAACCCAGCATACATTACCAAAAGAGAGGGGGATTAAAGGAATATATAGTGCATATTCACACATATGCCGTGTGGTGACACAGTGCACAGTGTGTAAAAATCAATCAGTAGAAGTAATTATTTTGTCTCTGTGCACGCCAGTAATGGTGGACAACCAGCAAAAGGCGTTGCTCCGAAGATGCATTATTGTGAAAATTTCCCCTCAGAGAAAATTTCCCAGGGGCCTCTCGGGGCAGATGGCCTGAAATTAGCATCTAAATTAGTGATGGGGTTATATGGGGTTAGTATACAACGCTCCCCGGAGAAAGGCACTGGAGTAGGAACAGGCTTGCATGGATACAGTGCTTGGAGACCTCGTCTGACTTCCTCAGTCTAACATCTCAGCTTGTGTCAGGAAGGGGGGAGCCACATGTCAGATCACTGGAAGTTCAGTCTGAAATCCTTCCGAGAACATGACTACGCACCACCAGCCCTGGCTGGCTGCTTTTCATTCAACGTCAGGGTGACTGAAATCCAGGCCAGCCAATCACTGGTGATTTATCCAGACCTACGAAATTCACTGGACTGCGGCCGCCACAACTGTGGCTTTTATTTTTCCGTTCGGTAAATCGGCCGTTATCTGGCTTACGTAAACCAGCAAGCCAGCAAACCAGCAGCCTGCCTCACCGCTCATTAAAGGAAAGCGGCTTAGGGAAGTAGGGTGGCACTCAAGGCATTCCTGAAACAACGAGCATTAAGTTATGTATCTGAGAGTGGATTAGAGACAGGTCGCCAGGCAGGTGTGAAGGAAACAGGGCTGGTGTAGGTGGGGAGAGAATGCTGATATCGAGAGGAGCCGGTGGCACCTATGCTGCCCAGCACAGCTTCCAGGATCAGTGTGGTGACCGGTGCATACACTGAGAAAATTCCCAGCTTGCTGGGTGTTTTTGCGGTGAGTCTGCGCAGCCGCAGTTTTTCCCACGACGCGGACTGCTCTGGTCGCGCAGCGCTTCGGACCTCACCACTGAGGTCAAACGCCCCTGCGACCCACCAAGTAAACAAACTGCAAACCTTCTTACTGCAGAGCTGTCATCACAGGCGTTCACAGCGGTGACAACCCTGGTGGTCTGGATGTCTATAACTACCCCGATCTTTCTCTCTACCTACACACGTGCCTCTCTGTCTGACGCACCTCCTCGTGTTTAATTTAGAAAAAACAGTCCTGGACGACGGTTTCTTTTATTGTTCTAAGAACAAGAGGGCAGACTGTAAGCGGTTGTTGAGAGAGAGCCAGTGATAGTCCCCGGGCCCTACTGTAACAGACTACACAGACCTTCCCTCACTTAGTCTCCCCAGAAGCCGTTACCCTGAAGCGTTGGTAACACACACGTCTGCCCTCCATTTGCACTCTTGCAACTAAACAATACATTATTAAACAGCAGAATTCCCTCAATGAAAACCACATAACCGTGTGCTTAATTCCCAGAATGCACCGCTATCATTCCCATCAGGGATGTCCTGGAGAAAAGCCCTAATGACCCGGGCTACATTGGTCTGCTTCACACTCTAGGGTGTCAGAGTCAGTATACGTAGTGATTGGCCATACATATCTGGCAGTGACACAAAGTAACCAGGGTCTAACCCCCATTCTCTCCTGGATAAGAGGCAACCCAACAGGTAGTCCTGTTCTTCCTTCCGTTTGTGGGCTGACCCCCCCTCCAAATCTCAGAGCCCTGGGGGGGGAAGAGTGCTCGCTGTACTTCTTAAATCTCTGATTACTGGGGTTATTTTAATTTTTTTTAAGTCAACGAGAAGCTCCAACGGTCCCCAGAGGTGTAGTTGAGGGAAGCCGCAGGTGAAATCTGATGAAACAAAGCCAGGGCTGTAGGAGGAGAGTTTCTCATGCAGACTCAAATTAGAGGCAGTATTTTCTAGAGTGGGTCCTGCCAGTGTTTCTCCTACAGGCTGGACTGCCCCTGGTCGGTTGAACCGGGACGGTTGGGGTTGCCACTCCCTTCCTGGGCACCAGAGAGCCGTGTGCATCGCTGGGCTCATGATATAAGGCCAGGGAAAATTCACCACTGAGGATGCCAAAAGTCTAGTGTGATCTGAGACTGAAGCCTGAGGAAGAGCAGAAGTGACTGCTGGAATGCCTCCCCACCCCCTCTGGAGTCCTCAGTGAACCTCCAGTTTAATTCCACATGGGCTGAGCTCTGAAAAGGGCCCTTTGTGTGCCTGGTGGACCTTAGTAAGACTCAGTGAGGCAAAAGAGCCACCGCTCCTCAGAGCGGGTTTCCACGGCAATGGTTGCCTAGGTTGCCTAGGGCCTAGGTCCCACTTCTAGCACGTTGTGCTCCAGCGCACAGGATTGCTTCGCTGTGGCTTTAAGGTGGCTAGAGGACCATAATGAGCTGTGGCTGACAATTACATAAAGGTCGTGATCACTCCCTCCCTCTCAACGTTACTTTCCACTAAAGACATGTTTCACACAGGACAAAACGCAGCTAAGTTCCCAGTCGACTCGTTGCCACAAAATTGCTCTAGCATTAATATAACCGTGCAGCTACATTCATAAGGTCACGCCGTCTGCTCCCTTCACCTGTTTCCTCGTTCACACCGAATTTACACAAAAGCTCCAGTCGACGACGCCGCTCTCAGAAACATGTGTGGGAAATCCGTTCCACGGGACTTCGGGAAGCCGCCGATTCAACCCCGTAATTAGCGGGCCATCCCCGGGGAGAGCAGGCTGGGAAAAGTTCTGCCGCTGCTTTATCAGTTCCAATGTGCAACCGTTCTTTTAACACTCGCCCGGGCACAGGGGAACAGCTGGAGAACATGTGGATCCGCTCTCGCAGAAGAGCCATCGGAGAGTCAAGGGGGCGTGTCTAAAGAGTCAGATTTTACGCTCTACATAAAAAGCCCGTCTTCCAGGCTGACAGAGCATTAGACGGCCAGACTGTTAAACCGACAGCAGGCTGACGTGGCTCCAAGCCAACTGTGAAGCCTTTTGAAGGTTTCAAACCAACAAGTTAACTATATAAAACTTGTGTGAACTTAATAAAGCTTTAACTCATAGAGTATCCTGGATTACGAAGCCCCAGACTCAAGCAGAGGTAAGGGACAGACCCATAGCTTGAGTAAGAGGCCCTACCACCAGTTCTCCAGAGACATTGTCTATGTTTTGTGATCCACTCTGCTCCGTCCAGCACAGAAACGAAGGCCACCGGCAGTGCCTGGAAAAGCAGCATGGCATTTCCTGTGAGGCCTTGCTTGGCCTTAGCATGGGGTCCTGGTGGCTTTTCACTGGAGTCTATCAGACAATAAACCAAAGTTAAAACTGTGTGCCGTCAAAACCAAGCCAGGATTCAATGGACTAAGTGATAATGAAACACAGACACGGGTCTCTCCAGCATTATGCAAGAATCAGAGCAAAACAATGGCCCTCATTCAGCAACAAAGGAGACATTTCTTATCAGCCTTTCCAATGCAGAGATATATTTCTGCCTAGTTAATGTTTGTGAGGGAAGAGGAAATGCTCGCTACTGTTTGGTTCTCACATCTGGAAACTGTGAACGAGTCCATTCAGCTCCCCCTGGGAACGATGAGTCTGACAGCAGCAACAAGGGCTGCAGAGCCCTGGGGGAGATTCTGACTGGCTCAGCCTTTTTCCT
>JAOVYW010005519.1:30075-44057 GCA_025775045.1 Hiodon tergisus
TCACAAATACTTTTTAAACAGTATAGGTTTCTTTGCTCTCCATCTAGGCATTAGGCACAATAAAATATCAATAACCAAACTTCAGGGAAGCATGGTTATGATAATAACCCAACGTTCCCGGGCCATCCTCTTAGGCGCAGGAAGCTTGCCGAGTTTCAGACCCCCAGGGGCCAGCCTTTGCAGCCAAAGAGTGATCCGCGGCAACTGAGAAGGTTGTGGTGACTGGGCAATTCCCACGGAGTTCTAGTGCCGAAGATGCGACAGAATTGCATCTACACCCTTCAGGGAGACGCATGAAGGAGGGTTAGTCCTTCTGGTACCCGCGGGAACCTTGGACAAAGCCCCTCGGTCCGGGTGGAGCATTGATCAATGCTAATGCCGCTAAAGCCCCAAGTGCAACAGAGCACTGACCTGAGGAACTGACACCAAACCGTGTGTCCAAACCATGCCTGGCAGCCCTCCACGCTGATCAGGGCTATGACCCAACAGAAACAGAGAGACTCTCTCCCAGCGAGGAAGCCCAAGCCATGCTCAGCATCTCTGCAAAGGCCACATGAGCCCTCCTGGCACAGAAACAGCAGCCCACGCGAGAGCATAGTCACACAGCTCTGTGACCTGATGTCGAACCAGGTTCTAACAGCTAACTTAACACAACACACACAGGCACACAGACACAGGCACAGGCGTGTCCAAAGCCAACAGAACCACAGCATCCGTTTAGGTCTTCACCATCGCGTCACGCTTCCAAACTCTTTCCCCTCACCTAAAATAATGCACGATGGGAGGGTAGCAGGATCCGCTGCTTCTTTGCTGCAGGGCACTAATTTAACACATTCAACACACAATTAGTCCAGCTCAACACTTCTGGTGTCCCAAGTCACTTGGAGGAAAAACTGAATTTACTGTCCCAGGATAAACAGCCCTCCCACAGCCGCTAACTCCTGGGGATAATGGATTTCTGGAAAAAGGATGCGTGCCATATGAGGTCATTCACGGGCTAGGGACAGACAATGGACCCCTTCACTCTACAGGAATAATGAGAATGGTTTTGTCAACAAGCAGTTATTCATACCCCTCCTGGTTACTGTCTACATTCCTTGGGATATTACATGGTACTGTAGTTCTTTCAAAGACATGTGTGTTACCCCTTCCACACACTCACGGATAACCAAATCCACTAGGTAGAGGGGGAGCTGTGAGACACATAAAGACTTGTTTATGTTCACACATTCTGGCACCGCCGTAGAGAACCAGGCCTCCTCTGCCCCACAGCTGTCACGTCACATCTGTCCGCCATGCATCAACAGTGGGGAGGGCGGAGACAGGAGCGCACCACAGGCCTCCTCAAAATCCCTCACTAAATCACCATAACCCTTGTTTTACCTGCTAGACTCCCCTTTCTAGAAAGGGATGGTTTAGTCAGCACTTCCGACTTTTAAAATAACATTCTATGAGTTAGAGTTTGGCACAGTAAATCCAGTGGCTCTGGCTGCTTCTTGCACAATTCCAAGAATGCTCGAATAAAAAAATAAATAAAAAACATTTAACCCTCATTATGGGTCCCAAAAAAATAAGTGCGGTGCTAAGGAAAGCTGTGAAAATTCACGGGACTCCTCTCTCTGCAGCGCCCGCTGAGGTACGTTTACCTGACGTCCGCTGCATCCCCGGATCTGGCCTCGTTTGCCCCGCCCTCTCCCCTCTCCCCAGAGGCCTACTGGAGCACGAGGGGTCTGCGCACACGGCCAGGGGGTCACAGGCACTGCAGCTGGGGCAGGCAGAGTCAGCTTTCAGGGCCTACGGGGGGGGGGGGTGAGTCGTCAGTCATCACAGAGGATTGCAACGAGAGGAGGGATCCCCGTCAAGGCTGAATTAAATGATGAGCTGTTCCCAGTCTAAATGAGCGGCAGAGAGAAAATGAAACTGATTGGGTATAAAACGCTTGGGTCTCCCTGCAGACTCCGTTAAACAGCATTCTAATTCAGCCGTCAGGGGCCCTGCCATAAGTAACCAATGGGAACACAGAACGCGAGCTGTGATCGTGGGGCTTCGTGAAAGGCCCGGTCGGTAACAGGAAAGGCTCAAATCTACTCTGATTACTCATTATGTCCCTTGTGAGAGAAACAGACTGCGGCTACACCAACAAATTGCAGTAGAATGCATGCAGGCTACAAAATGACCGTGAGAAATATAGAGACGCCCAGGGTAAAACCCACGGTGGAAAAATAGAGCCATATGGAGCCAGAGGGCTCTGGGTTCAAGGCCCAGCGAATAGTTCACCCGTTAAGAGTACGGAGTCAGCTGTATGATCAAATAGAACGGTCATTTTTAAGAATACGGCCTTCTCCTCCACGGAAAAATACAAACGGAGACTTTCCTTCCACTCGTCTGTACCAGCCTGCTCTCTGTGTCAGTGGCATGACAACGGCGCGTCATTAAACACCGGCGCTTTTGGTTGACTAAGCCCAGGTGGACTGCGTTAGGCCTGTTCTCTCCAGACACCACACCAGTGCCCTCCCTCCGGTAACAGTATACGGTGTGTGGGGGAACGGTGGACAGAGGCTTCCCGTCTCAGAGCCATGTGAGAAAGCGTCCCGGATCGGGTAATGGGGTAATCGGGCGATTAACACTTGCACCTGGAACCCTCTGTAAATTTGGGCCAGGTTTAGGGATTTCAAAAGACTGCAGGCGGACTCCAAGGACTCCGGGAAGGGAACCGAATCGAAGGTGACGAAAACTGGGGCAAGGAAATTGGCTAAGGAGGGTTTTGAGAAATGTATTTATCGTTTATTTGCCATTAGAAGTAGTGTAAAACAATGCTTTAAAAAGCCTGGTCTAGGTCTGTGATTTTTAAAGGCAAATCTACGGGCACTGGCTGGGTAAAGTTTGCTTTTCTGAGCTGGGCTAGTGGTCTCAGGAACACAGCAATGAGCCATCGCACACAGGCAGCGTTTGAGTTCACACAGCTTGGCCAAGGACAGGGAGAAGTCACCCTGTGGAGATTCGGCAGGTCTCCCAACGGTTTCATCCAATTCAAGCTCAAATTCAAGCTCCGTCCATCGAGTTCTACTTTTCCCCGAATTGTGATGTGACAATTATTCCTACTCGGAAGGGAACCCAGCTCTCAATTACTCTGTCAGGAACACAATGCACAAAACCCACACCGCGTATATATAAATATATATAAAGAAATGACAAAGAATCACATTAAAACCGAATGGTTTGCCAACTGTAAACCTCTGTGTCCAACTCAGCACGATGACGAATAATTCAAAGGACTCTTACCCTACCTGTGAGGATTATGGAAAACACTATCTTTGCTGAAGCTATCTATGTTAACATTAATATATTTGAAAATCTTTTCTGTACTTTTAAAGGTATAAATGTTTTTTTTTATTTATCTTAACGCTTTAAAAATCAGGTGGTGTTGAAATAATTTAGTATTGCAGCCAACTAGGACTCTCCTTAGCTTCAGTGAGGAAAACAGGCCATTTAGTGTGATCTAATGAGAGGGAGTTTATTAATATTAAACGGCCCTCTTGAGATTAAAATTAATGTTCAATGGGTAAATCTAGCTGGTTGCCTGGCTAGCTTAACAGCTAGCAACACAGTAAACTAGCCAAGTAAAACAAAGTGATGGAAACACATTCAAAATCCACCAAATTCCACTGTTGAAAATGAAATAGTTTTCCCTGAATTCAAGCTAAAACTAACCTATTACAGAACTTACGAGACGAGGAAACTTAACACAGCGTATGTGAGGGAACAAAAAATATAATCTGAGATGAGTGGAAAAACGCGCGCACCTGTGTTGACTGACAAGACAAGTTGAGGGCGAAGAGGCGGGGCTTGTGATACGACAGGAGGGGGCGGGTGCGGGCGGAGACGGCAGTGCTGTCCAATCGGGGGCGCTTCGGCTTCCCTCGACACGCTGGTCTCCTCTTCAGCCCCGCCTGATTAAGCCACGGCGAGCAGTTCTGGGAAAAGTCACTGCAGAGGCAAACCAGAGCAGCAGAGGTAAAAGTGCGCCTCCTTTCTGCCAAACAACAAGTAATGTGTGTTAACTTTCCCACAGACTCAGAGCTGCGCATTTCTGAGGATCTTTATACAAACTGAAAACCCAGTAGGACAATATATCACTAACCTGCTCTGGACGGATGTGTATTTTGAGTATCATAGCGAGAAACATTTTTTAAACTAAACTTTTTTTACAATACCTAATTTCTTTCTCTGAAAAACATAACAAAACACATGAGAATGACTTCATACACATCCAAAGGACTTAGTGAAATAGATGACAAACACGTCTCGGCCAAAATATCTATATCTACCATTCAAAGTAAAGGCATGTCCAGGTCAGTGTTAATGGGGGGAGGGGGGTACTTAAGGTTAACTACAGGTATAAACCTTACCAACACAAAGGATATACAAACTCTAAGGGCTGGTTTAACCCAGCCACAACGCAATGGCTGTAGTTGTAATACAGTAAACAGTGGTTTCATTTTATTGCAGGCTGAGTTACAGGAGAACATGTGTTGAGGGTTATAAACTTCCTCCCTCACTAATAAAACAACCTAAGTTTACGAAAAGGTAATTTTCGCAAAAGTAGACTGGTCATACACTGGAAAAAAGAAAAAAAAATCTCTGGTTCAGCAAAAATGTAATTAGTATAAGGGCCACCAATATTTACATAATTCACAAAGAGGCAACAATATATAGAGTATCTCCGCGGATAAAAACCACAGAGTCCATAATTCCTTGTAAAGGCTACCTAACTCCCTACCTGCTAAGGGGTGTCTTGCTCAACCCTCTCCACTTGCAGGCGGGTTGGGAGACGGGCGAGGTAGGTGAGTAGAAGTTAAAGGGGGGCATCAGGCTGTTGACAATCTGTGTCAGCTGGGCACTCTGTGGGGATAGGTTCAAATGTCAGAAACTTCATTTAGGGAAAAGAAACACCCGTCACCCAGAACACAACGCTTAACATTGTCACTTCTGCTGACCAATCAACGCTTGTCTTCCCCCATTTCCCCCGCATATTCTTAAACATACACGCGGCTATCCATTCACAAACTTATGCGCGCAAACAGGCTTCCCTTCACCCCACTTTTCTACACCTACACACCTCGGGCGTCTCTAACCTTAAGTCCCAATCTTGTAAGCTTCAGATCAAGTTTCTGTGAGTAAATATGTATGTGTATGTGTACGATTTCCCCCTGACAAGAGCATACTGTCGCAAGCACGTGTCAATTAAGTGAGAAAGATCCTCATCTCTGACCAGATGCAGCATTTAGTGTTTGGTACATGGTTTGACCCTCAGACACAGTTTAATTTACACTCAAGTCATTTACAGTTCAATTACAGTAGCTAACAACGCCAGTGGGCACCAGTGGACGCAGCTGATCTTGAGTGGCTGACCACCCCGAGCCACTTGGGAGGTCCTGAATGCATGTACCAAAGTATAGCCTAGAGACAAATGTAAACAGTTCAGCCTTTAATTAGTCGCAGAGTGAAGTCAGACCTGCCAGTACTCTGGACTGTGGACACGCATCACAGTGATGGGGAAAAGCCTTTTAGGCGGCAGTGAATGGTGGACGTGCACGCCGGGGAAATTGGTTCGGCCACTTCCACACGGTCCCTCATAAAGGCCGTAATCACGTTGAGTGGCCCTGAAGTGCCACGGTGCCAATCTCCAAGCCAATGCCATTGCTTGCAACGGATGCGAAGGCCTGATTGGACCAGGACCTGATCATGGAGGAGAGCAGCGGCTTGAAGCTTGGGCGCTCACTCACCTGCCTCTCGATGTTCCTCAGGAGGCGTGTGGGGCTGCTGGGCTCCGCCTCCGGGTCAGAGGAGGGGTCGTGGGCGTCGGCCAGCCGGTCCGCTGCCGTTGTACAGGACCTCCCCCGGTGGGTCGTCCAGTCAGCCAAGGGCTGGGACTTGGCTAGGACCACGCCCCTCTGCCGTCACGGACAGCGGAACCCCGGCGGACAACAAAGAACAGGAAAGACTGCCGCCGTCATTGAGATTCGAGCCAGGCTGTCAACAAATGCTGGCTGATGAGCAGAGGACTAGGCTAAAGACCGCCGCCACTTGAATCTAAATCCGACACGACAGATGCTTCTGACAAATAATAAATATTCACTGCCACACTCTGACGACAGATCCCAAAACCTCAGAAAAAGCTTAAACTGGATTAAACCTGTAAAAACATACGTTGCTGTATTCCAAGCAAGCGGAGGCCAAGAATAAACGGCTTCTGATGTGGAAGAAATTCACTCATTTAAATAGCAATGAGAGAAGAAAAAACGCTAAACGACCAGAGGACACTGGAACCAGCTGTAATTACGGCGAGATTAGCAAACAGGTGATGCGAGTGTCAGACAGGGGGAATGTTTGTACCTTAGCGGTGCGGATCTTCCGGTGAAGGTCGCCGAGCCAGTGGATCCTGCCCTCTAGCTCTGCCGTGCGGATCTGTAGCCAGGTCCAGCAGCTGCCAATCTCCGCCCGCGCGCTCTGCCACCTCCGCTCGCACCCACGGCACCTGGGGGAGAGACAGAGAGCGGGTCACGTCGGAACAAGAGAGCAAGGGCCTGCTCCGAAGGGAACGTCACACGACGATCTCTCCGGCGATATTAATGTACCGCGGCAAGCACGCTCCGCTAGTGCGGGGCAGAGGCCTCGGAAGGGGCGCGCCCACCCCCCCCCCCCCCTCTCGGTTCGCCTGAATGGAACCCTGAATTACAGCTGCTATGCTGGAGACACCTGGGAGAAACAAACAAGACCTCGGAGCCGTCTAGCAAGCCCGTCCGCAAAGAGGTCCTGATCAGCTGGTGATGAGACCAGGCAGTCTCCGCCAAACACACAAACCCAGCTTACCCCACAGCTAGGGGGCACTGTTGTGGAGAAATACGCCATGCGGCTCTCCAAAACGGAGAACACCAGAGACAAACAGAAACCAAAAGAATGCCAGCCATCTGAGGCAGAATTAGACTGCGGTCGACTCTTTAAGCCAGCTGATAGACTATCCATTCAAATACAGAATAAAGCATGCAGAGCTTGGTAAAGATTTAATAGGAAGGAGACGTTCCCATGTTATATCTGCAACGCTGTGAAATGCCGACATGGGCAAAACGCGTTCACGAGGCACCTGTTACCACTGTATTACAGCTGGCTTTTTCCTGAAGCAATGAAGGTGAGCTAACTTTCTCAAGAGTACTAGTGTAGTGTCTTGGCCAATAATCAGCATGTCCGCATACTATTTCAGAGCAAATACTGGAATTTTCATATTCCAATATGGAATACACAATACAGTATATTTTTTCCTCTTCCATTGGCTCATTCACAAATACTTTTTTCTTTTTTCTTTTTAATGAGGGTTTCTGCTGTCCTAAAAATGCGTGTGGCTTGACTGCAGTTAAAAGATAAACAACAGTGGCGTTTAAGAAACTGCCTCTGTGGTGTTGCTGTGAATCACCACATTCTGTCTTTTCCACAGATTTTTTCCCCCGGTTCTGTTGATGTTCTCCACAACGGCACGGCTCTGTATCCGACATATGGGACCAGGCCAGCGTTCCCAAACTCGGATTTTTCATCTGAGGCGACTCGGAGCAGCCCTTAGACCATGTCAGGCATGTGCGTTTAGCCACACCCGCTGGTCCCAAGACACCAATCAGGACTGCGGGGAGAAAACCCAAACTCTGCCCGGCCCTCCCTGACCACGAGCAACGGGAGTAAAACCGGAACGCTTGATCCAACACGAATCCCTCACCCCTCTCCACACATTGTATCGGTAACTCAAAACATTCAAATCCACCTCTCCATCCTGGTAGCATGCCAACCTCTTCAGGCAGGCAAGACATTGCCCCAAAGTGAGTTCATTTCTGCACAGCCAAATGAAAGATGAGACTAGTTAGCATGCAAAGAATATAAATGTCATGTGTGGGATTTAGATAGCAAGCAGTCTAATACCCTCTTCTGTCAGCATAGCTAGAGAGCTATCTAATGAATATACAGCTGTCCGTTATTCTACACCCAGATAGAAAGCTTGACTATAGATCCACAATTCCATGTCTTGCAAACACCTTCCAGGTGAAACACTGACATCTCCATGAGCAGCATTGCTCAACGTGGGAATAACACCAAGCAAGTCATTTAGGTGTGGCGGGGAGAGTAGGGAACAGTTAGATCACTGCACGATGTTCGCTGGTAACCGCCTGCTCCTCATGGGAACGCTGAGATTTGTGGCGGTCCAAATTTTTTATTTATTATTAAAGCAGGGATCATGAAGTTTGGAACTCAGCTCTGAAAATGCAGGCAGTAAGAACCTTCCCAGCAATGAATCAACCATCTTACACTTTGGATTTGGATGGGTTAAAAAAAAATTGGATGGTCCAAAAAACCAAAAGAAACAGTCAAAACAGAAAGATCTCAGCCAGCTCTGTGCTGATCCAGCCCTTAAAGCAGGGTCCCGCGAGGCCAACGTTACCTGCTCCTTCTCCAAGGCCGACTCTGAGTAATAACACACACAGTGTGTGGAGCAGCTCTCCGACCACCCACTCAGGGCCACAAGGCCCGGAGACTTCACACTGGTGGAGGAGGGTTTTCCAAAGCCACGGGTCTCCAAGGCAGCTCACCGTACGCCTGGATATCCTGCATTCCTACCTACAATCAGGTTGTGGCTACCCACTGGGGTACGCCGTTTCTCAGTGTGGGAAGCTATATCCGGCGTGAACATGAATATCTTCAAGGGAATTTTGCTGTAACGTGTAAACATGAAGAGCTGGGTTTTAAAATTGTGAACACGTACATGAGAATATACTCAATAAA
Organism: Hiodon tergisus; assembly: GCA_025775045.1. Lineage (NCBI taxonomy): Eukaryota > Metazoa > Chordata > Actinopteri > Hiodontiformes > Hiodontidae > Hiodon > Hiodon tergisus. Next base: position 38,899 of record JAOVYW010005519.1, read on the forward strand.
ATTAAATTAAAAAATTAAAAAAAAAAAAATATATATATATATATATATATATATATATAAAAAACGCTGAAGCCAGCAGTGTAGAAATATTTGACCAGGTGTGGCTGACCAACAGTAATCTTGAACATACACCATTCGTACAAATCTCCTCCACAGCGGGTAATTCCCGCAGGAGGAAGAAAAACAGCTTACATTTTGATTTTGTTCCTGGATTTAAAAAACCTCCAGCAGCCAGTGGGAAAACTCAGGAACTCTACAGGTTCCCACTCGCCCTCTTCCCTCCCAGTGAAACACAACACGGCACTGCGTGCCAGCAACCAAGGGCAGGCCTTCTGTGCTTCCTGGTGCTCGGTCATAAAGCCAGATATTTAAAGGGGGGAGGGCAGAACCGTACAGGCCGCGACCGAGAGCACGGCGCCCATTAAAGCCCGGCAGGTTTCCCTTCCAGGCCTCGTAAGAAACCACGGCGAAAAAAGCTGCAGGAGGAGATCACAGCTGGAGAGAGAGAGAGTGAAACTTCAGCAGCTGAAGCTGAAAAGCGAGGGAGAAGATCAAAAGCCCCGCCCTCTTTGTCCTGCTTCCCAGAACTTCTCAACATCTGTCTTGTCCTTCTCGACTGTTTATTGTGAAAGTCCTGGAATAGCAATGCACCACGCGCACAGACACAGACGGATACGTACACAGCCCTGTCCCCACCCCCGCTCCAACAGATGCCGCCCTCCTATCCCGACATTCCAGAGGAAAAGGTCTAGTAACCTGGCGATGAGATGGAACATTCCAGAACCAGGCAAAACATGGCGTAATCCTCTCGCTCCACCCAACAGACAGAGGGGTGGGGGGGGGGGGATTTTATTAATATCGTGCTCTGCCATCTGGCTGCTCTGTCAACATTTTACCCCCTTTTCAGATGAGCAGAGGACCTGGAATTCGCAGAAACATTATCATAGCGTCATAAGAGACCGTTCCACCAGCTCAGTTTCAGTGGTGAACTTCGTCTCACTGGCTGAGGAGACAGAGTGCCCAAAGTCTGTGTAAACGTAGCGCAAAAGCAGGCATAACCCTGAGTTTATTTACAGTGCAACCCCCGTGCCAGGCTCAGAGGGAGGGACACGTGAGGGACCTCGTCATCTGAGAGAAGCAGTGGTGGTTTTATTAACCACATTATACCCACAGAAAGCCCAGCACAGTAAGGGCGGACTCTGTCTCCTCTTACACGGAAGGCTGTTTTTACCAGACCTTTGTGCCTGTCCCACTCTTGGCAGTCCAGGAGGAATCCAGGCAGCAGAGCACCATCAACGTCCCTGACTTGGACCCGGCTAGCTGTAGAACCAACCGGTGATGGACCTGAACCGCGAACCGTTCCCGGCTCACATTACATAGAAACACAGAAAACTCCTGAACCACTGGCTATGCGGCAAACAGGCCGGTCATAAGGACAACACGAAGCCTCTTAGAGAACCGTCTTCTGGCGTCTGACAGAAAAACCGGCCCTCGAGATCTGATTTAGCGACGGGGGGGGGGGGGCGTGGTGCAATCACAGGAGAAGAGAATCGAGTGTCCGTGAAGAGGCCACAGACGGTTCGATGTAGCCCCCCCTCGCTTTGTTCTCCAACATGAAAGTGGAAATAAAAGCCCATCTCGAAAACACCTAATCAAAGGGACCGTAATCAAAGGTGCTGGGATACATTCGCCTTCCTGCCCCCTTCTCCACACTCGCTCGTCACCGGAATCACATCGCAACGGTCGCTGCTATCGACCCGACGCAGGACTGGCTACGGCTGCGGCTATCAATCAGCGCAGGGAGTAATTTCTGCTCAGAACAACGGGTGTACTTTTCATCTAAAGGGCAGTCAACTGCCGGCGCTTTTGTGCGCCAGCACAACAGATAAATCGAGGTGAATGCAGGCTTTCTTCCAACAATATGAAGTGTCATTTTTTGTGCATCAAAGGAGGCTGTCACACATTGTGATATCTGGCAAATGTGTAAAAAATCTGTACCGGGACAGCGTAACACCGACATATTTATTGAAAGCTGAAGAAACTATTGACTACTGCCTCTTTTATTCAAGCCTTTAGACCGTAAGCCCACATGAGTTACAATGAAGTGACGCCACAATCAGAAAACCGAAAGACTCATTAGCCTTCTATTCCTGCTAGCGACAAACTCACACAGGGGGAGTCCTGGTTCCTGGTGCCGGCTCCTGGTCCCACTCCTCGTCTGAGCTGCTGTCTGTGGCGTCTGAGTCCAGCACCTCCTGGTTCCCCATCAGCACAGCCCGGGTGCTGCGGGTGAACCTCTGGATGTCCGCAGAGTGGGTGGAGAGCAAGGGCCCGCTCTGGATGTCTGCAGGGAGAAGGGACTGGCAGTCCACAGGGGAGGGATGTTCTGACAGACTGGCCTCGGCGAGGAGCCCCTGGGTCAGGCCTCCCAGCTGGACATTGCAGTGGTGGGCGGCTTGTTCTGCCTGGAGAGCCCAGAGCCGCCTCCGGATCCGGCCGGCCTTCTCCACAAGGGTTCGGTGCCGAGAGAGACAGCCAAGTGTCCGAGCCTGCACCGCGCGCTCCAGTGCTGTGCCCCCGGGCCGAGCCTGGGTAGGAGCAGCACACAACCGGGCCGGGGCAGTGCCCCTGCAGACGCCCAACTCCTGCCCATTCACTCCTGAGGGGCTGAGGGGTGTCAACCCGGGCTTAAGCACGCTCTCTCCTAGGCTGTCTGTTCTCACCAATGGTGTTTGTGCCACATCAGTTTCATGTGACTCCTGGCTACCACCAACCAACTGTGAGCTCAAGCTCCTGCATGACGACGCCACCTGCTGGCCATTGTGCTCAGGGATTGACACAAGGGACACGCCTGGGCTCCTGTGGCAAGTCGCCAAAGGGGTTTTCATTGCAGCCAGATTTTTGTTGAAGGATAGGAGGCTGAGGATCGAGCTGGGATGGGAGAGGATCACGCTGTTGTAATGACCTGATGGCTGAACTGGGCGTGGCAGGAGAGAGTCCTGGAAATCCATGGGGTCACAGGTGTGGTCGCTGGGTGAGGGCAGGTAGGTAAGGGTCACCCAAGATGTATGGCCCCTGCTGTCCTCCGACGACTTCTTCTGGCCGTTCCCAAGGATAGCGCCATCCAAATCAATGCCACAAGATGCCAGGGGGGGGGAAAGATGCACCCGGTGGCCATCGGCCGCAGTCTCGGTCAAGGCCGGAGCCATTGTCTACGGCCAATGTTCTCGCAGTTTTCAACAGCCAGGAGAAGGAGGGAGTCCTATGCTGGCGCTTCCGTCTAAAGGAACAGGTGTAAGCACAACTGAATCTCAGAGATAGTTCAACTTTTTCCAAGTGAGCCCTACACGCTAGAAACGAACGTCACAAGAAAGAAAACGACTATCTTGCTTAGCTATTAAAAACGGTTGTGAATTCTGTTTTATTTAGACATCCAGTTTGCGTAAAACTATTGGATAAAATACGATTTTGACCACATTTTTTGAAGAGAAACCAACTAGCTAACAAGAATAACCGCAAAAATATTGGACAAAACTAGTTATAATACATGATCTATTTCTATATAAACAGATAGCATTTGAGAAGCCATGAAACTAACTAACTACAGGGATAGCTATAGACAATTCGACGAAAACCCGATCTGACACAAAGCACACAACCAACAGTTAAATTGAAAATAACGTATACTTACATTCTCTCTGGAATTCCGCGGAGATCAAAAACTTGAATCCACTGATCCAAGGCAGAGTTTCAAAAACTTAACGTTACCACCGCTGAAAAGGATAGCCCTTTATAATCTTTAAAATGTATGTAAACGTAATTCTTGATCATTTCATTTTAAGACGGTTATTTAATTTAAAGGCAGTCATTTCACATAACCTCTTTCTCTAACCGAAGATACGGTCTGTGCTTGTCAAACTGCGCTTCAGCAAATAAAAGGGTCGATTCTCTCTGTAGGTGTGTTTATGTTAATTGTATAAATTACTTCGACCAATAGAATTTGGGGGATGGACAGACCATGGAACTGTGTCCTCTCACCGGCTTCTCTTAGTCAGCTTATTTTCTAACTTTCCACCCGCGAAACAGAACAAAAATGGAACCAATAACAAAAAGGTCACACATACTACAGATAAAGCGAGATTATAATCTTATGTTTTTCTTCACTTTGGTTCTTAGACATATCAAAATACGATATTAAAACTGCCTGCCCGTCTCATGCAGTTCTAACTCACTGTTCTAACGAAACGGTTCTGATGCCCTTAGATCTCCCTGGTGTAGTGCAAGAACGAGCTTTTCAACCGACATTTCCATACCTCTGGCGTGAGCTACGGTCAAATTGGTTGTCCATATTTTCCTAAACCTGTTGGCATCCTTCTTATTAATTATCTCAAGGAAACTGTGAGTTTATTTACTTAGTACAGTTTTCGGGAGCGTTAATATTTTACTTCGACACAACAATCTGTAATAATGTTTTAACTAGGGGCCTTGGCAAAATGAGGTATCCAGTTGATTATTATCCAAGTTTACAATGAATAATTAACAAGTAGCAATACCTGTTGCCCGTTATTCTAGCATTTCCAGTTATGCAGCACCGTTATTATTCATAATTGTAACTATGATCACATATCGGGAATACTGAATATTATTCGGATTAGAAATTATCTCACCTGGTGTCTCCTGCTTTAAATAAGATCCTAACTCAGAGATAGCTAAAATAAAAACATGGAGGAGTTTATTGCTCTCGAGGACCAGTGTTTTCTACCGTTGGTTAAATTGAATCCCCTACCGCCCTCTAGTGGCACATAAAAACCGGCAAAGGAGTCTCCGCTGGGTTTAGCAAATCTAACGAACCACCACAAATACGAGGTCCAACGATATCAAATAGGATACCTTAAATAATCTCCAAATCTCAGTAGTGGTTGGTGATAGCACGCTAGTGTGTGGCAGCGGGTTTGGGAAGCTTATTGAGCCTGATTTTCCCTACCCTGCAGTTAACTCAAACAGATGCGAAAGACCTGCTGTCACCAACTGAGAGAACTGATCCTTAATATAGGGGGCATTGAAATTTGTGCTGTTAGTCATTGTTTAGATCGTTTTAAAAAGCCTACAGGTAGAAGGGGGGGGGGGGGGGGGGGTACAAAGTTTAGGGATGTAAAAAC
>JAOVYW010005521.1:0-12199 GCA_025775045.1 Hiodon tergisus
GACACATGGTAACGTGTCCTTCGGATAACAAAGGGCACGGGATAACATGGGACTATGTTTGTCAGACACATGGTAACGTGTCCCTAGGATAACAAAGGGCACGGGATAACATGGGACTACGTTTGTCAGACACATGGTAACGTGTCCTTCGGATAACAAAGGGCACTGGATAACATTTTTTTATGTCAATACAGTGGATGATTACACTGAAGTCTAACGGGATACATGATGAGCAAAGCCAGCAGAGTTCTGAACAGACATGAATTCAATTTTAAATTGATCAGAGACATTATTTATATGTCCACCAAAGGCTAATTTTATTACTTGTTGCCCCATGGTTGCCGGGAGTTGTGTCATTAGCCAAGAAAACTACAATATTTGCCGGAGAAAACTAGGAGTGGAAATAATTAATTATTCTAAATGATAATAATTGAAAAGGAACTCACAGAATTTAATATAACTCAAATCCAAAGCTTGACTAAAGCAAAGAGAAGAAAACTGAAAACTGAGTTTATACTCAGAACAAAACTGAAAACTGAGCTACTCAGAACAAAACTGAAAACTGAGTTTGTACTCAGAACAAAACTGAACCAGCTTGTGTTTGCTCCTACCCCCGAGCCCACTTATAAGCCTCTTCTCTGCCAGCTTCCTAAATAGGCCCGGTCTAACAATGTAACAAGACCAAGGCTCGTAACTACGGAAGCTGGCAAACATTACACCTCCTCACGCAACAAAAAAAAACAGCCTTTCAAAATTAAAGTCCCCTCCAGCTCTCTGCCAGCTCATCACAGTCTCTTTCAAGGAATCAAAAAATAATAACTCTCATAGAGTTCAATAACCACTCTTACATTTGGCGATAACAGCTGCTGTCTAATTTTGGAATCGTGTTTTCAAATAGGAGATATAAGTTGCCGGCCAAGTCCGACCTGTGAGAACGTTTGTGTATGGCCTCCCGGACTCTGATAGAGGCAGAGACACACTTACTTGCAGGATGCTGAACCCAACAAACAAGCGCCCTGTCACGCACGTGGCACAACACTAGCTTTAACACGAGAAGGATCCGGAACAATATGTGAGCCACGTGGCGGAGTGAAAGGTGATATCACAGCGATCTGTGATAGTTAGCATTTAGCAACGTCCATTCCCCTCTCACGCCTATGGGGAGTTAGCGAACGTCACAGGAACCAGTTTGAAAAGAGCTGCCAGGCCTCTTCACCAGGTGAGAGTCATGTTGGTTATCACCAAGAGCGTTGTGAATTGTGATTGGTGTGGCTGCATTCCTCCAACGTTTTTCAGGCTTGGACCCGTGCGCTGGACCAGCATTCAAGCATTTCCAGCTTTCTCTAAGTAGCAGAGAAACCTCAACGCTCAGAGATATATTTAAACGACCCTCACCATAATGACCTGTGCATCATAGTTGCTGGTTAACTATCTCTTAATTGGAAGATTAAGAATGTACTGTGTGTGCCATCTCGTTGAGATATGCCTAAATCCCAATTATACAATATTTAATTACCAAAAAATAAAATGTTGTGTGTCACTATCAAAAAGAGAATAGACTGCAAGTGTCACGGTTCACCTTCACCTCTTCTATCACTCCTTCACGTTTTTCAATCAACCAATTAATCAATTAACATTCCCCTAACTCATGAGCAGTGTTTTGTTCATTTTTTGTTTTCTTTCGCGGCCACCTGGTTTTCCTTATGACCATGTCACAAAGGTTTTGTCATTGGGAGTCATACTTCTTGTTTTTATGTACCTGGTTCCATGTGTGATTAAAGATCATGTTTAATTTGGACTTCAACTAAGTCTCCTTGCTGTGCCTCGAAAGCCGTGTCGGGCCGGGACTCAGTCCGTGTGGGAGCTGCGCTTGGGTTAATCCCTGCTCTGGTTCCCCGCACCTCGTGACAGCAAGCAGCCAATTAAGGGTAACATTAATTTGTGGCCAGTAATTCCTTGTGTTTGGCTTATAATATCTACATAAAGATATATATTTAAAAATTTTCTTTTCCATGTGTGCTCAGGCAACTAAATATGAACAAATTATTAATTTTTTTAAATAATTTCTTGTGAAAATGTATTAATCTCCTATTCCTATTAATCGTATAATTCTCTAATACCAGCAGCCATTGCAAGTTGAGAAGCATGTTTGAAATCTGCGAACAGCCAATGCTCAAAGTATACGCTCTGCAGTTTTACAGAATAACAGACATTGGCTGGGACCAAATCAAAACGTTGGAAAACTTATAATCGCACTTTACATAATTTTATTTGATATTGTTATCTTTTCTTTTTTTAAAGTATTTTATTTCTTCTACTCACAAAGAGAAACGGTTATGTAAAGTGTGATTCCTGGGTTGCCAAAGTTTTGATTTGGTCCCCAGCTATCTGGGATTTAATCTGCATTGTTGTATGCTTTCCAATGGCATGGGCCAAACAGCATATGTATTTAATATCTTACCCAGATAAGATATTAAGAGATTAAAAAGGTCATTTTAACATTTGGAAACTCATTTGAAACTCACTTGTTTGTTAGTTTAATATTGTATCTTGTTCATTCTCAAATATCTATGGTTATTATCATAATATGTTATCTTATTATTCTTGTCATATATGAACTGTTTATAATCCTTATTTACATTAATAGTTTTAACAGCATATTCAGGGCTCCATGGGACGTCAGCAGTTTGACATCAGGAATAATCCAATCAATATGGGGCATCCCAATCCCCACACTCTCCTTCACTGCCCAGCAGGAGAAAGACTACCGCTTTTCCAGAAAGCGGTATTTTAAGCTCCCCAGAGATGGAAATCCGGATTTGGCACCTGCTTTATCAAACACCAAATCAAAATAATGGAGATGTGTGACCGCCGCTTACTGCTGAGGGTCAGTGGGGCGCTGAATAATCCATTAAACCTCTCCGCTCCGACATGGAAAAGGCAGAAAATGATGATCATTGCAGAAGGGAAATGAGGATAGAATGATAGATTGGTCAGCGGCCCCCTTTGGAAGTTTTTGCTCTCCAGATTGCCGTCCCGCGAGTTAACCTCATCTTGTACGTGCCGAGGGCAACGTAACCTCCAGAGGGGTACTTGAAAGTTTCAGATTGCACGAAAAGATAGCTGCTGTCCAAAGTCCTAATTAATGTCAGTTTGTTGGAAAGGAAGCTAAACATCCTTTACTATTGCTGCCAAATGAAATTAAAGCCCAATTATTGATAAATGAAGAGTGTTTTTTGCTGGAGCCTAGCCCCAAGTCGGGACATGCATCTGTCACTCTGCCTGCAGAAGTTATTCATGCGTGACACAGCATCCTGTGTATTCATTATGCATCTGTAGAGGGGTTTTTTGTGTGTGTGGAGTCCTGTCTAAGGATCTGTGTGCACGAGTATGACTGAGAGAGAAGGCAGGGATGAGTGAGTGGATGGGTGGATGTGTGGGCATGCATCTTTAAGGGTGCGTGCAAACACATTTATTGTGTTATTTTGTTAGCACTCTAAACAGATTCAGGCTAATTTACCAGTTGTAAATTATTATTTTTCTTTTTTGAACTCACCGGTATTGTCAGGCATCGCTGATCCTGTCTTGCTAATCATTTAGCTTGAATCCCATTTCTTGCACTTCCTGTTATTCAGCTATTTAGGACAGTGCAACTGCTAATTGAATGGAGGACTGAAGAATATTTCGTTTATAGTCCTATCTTATGATGTTGCATTTGACATATGATCTCAAGGCTGTCATGAAGCCTTTGGCTGAGCCACTCGTCTGATCTCCATCGTAAACCAGAGGGAGGAAATCACAAACATTGTGAGAACAATGGAGGTAAGGGAGCAGAACACACCATGTTGCACCTGTTAGTGTTAGCATGATAGCTACAGTAGTCTCAGTTTATGACGTTCCAGTCTACTTTAAATGATAATCTCAAGGCAGCCTTAAGATCTTTGCATAAGCCACATATCCACATTGACTGCTCAAATCTGGAGAAGCAAAAATCTCTATCGTGTACTGCAAGTGGGAGAAATAACATTGTGTGGCAATTTTTCGGGTAGTTTACAACTAAAAAACTATGGTTTCAAGGGATCATTAGAAGATATCTTTATAGACACAAAATTATGTTTCCAAAACACTGCTTACAAGCTATTGTTGGTGGATAACTATTAACACGAAATAGGGGTGTTGTACTCAAAGAAGGTAATACTGAATGAACTAGTGGAGTAGTTCTCTCTACCAACTGTTGTAGAGTAGAAAACTTTATAGTAGATCTACCAGGAGACTATTCACAATTAACATCACGTAAAACATTGAAAACGTGCCATGTAAAACGGGTATCACAATAATCGTTATGTGAGGTTTGATTGTCCTGTGATACATCAAGTGCAGTGGTTCCCAGCCTTGGTTCTGGAGTAGGCTGGTTTTTGTATCATCATAAGGAGTTGTTAATTATCAGATTATAGTTTTTTGTTCCAATCCTTTACAGTAAGTAACTGTCAAAATAGGTGAAATCCAGACCCGTATTCAATTCACAACTCAATTAATTCTGAATGGAAAAAAACTCCAGACACCCTGGGCCTCCAGGACCAATATCGGGAAACACTGCTTTCGGGTTACAGTCTGCAAACTATCGCCCAATGTCACTAACAAACATAGACGTAAAAAGCAAAAGCAAAATGATTATTTGCAGACCCAAAGTAATTCTTCCGATAATGAATTAAACCAGAACAAACTGGTTTTATAATAAATGGACAGTCTCCCGACAACATCTGACAGGCCTTTGTCGGTAATATCATGCTCATAGCTAGCTAACCAGCACACTTATGGTGGCTATAACACTTGATTTGGATACTGATTCATAAAGTGGATTGAATTGTGTTCCTAAAGACAATTTCCACGTATTTGTTGTAAACAGCTCTTAATAGCTGTAAATGTTTCACCGCCTTTTAGTAATTTAAAAAAAAAAGCAAATAGGTCTGTAAACAATAATGAATTTGCTAGTAATGAAGGACACATGAATGTTTAAATATTCTCCCATCGTTGATATTAACGGAATAGAAACAGTAGAATATAAAAGTTGAATTCAGTATTCCTGTGCATTTACAGAAATACACATCACAATCAAGACAAACTAAAGCAGAGGACGGGAATAGAATCTTGATGCTCACAACCACAAACCGAGTACAAACAACTGCTGGTTCTATTACCAAAAAAACTCTACTATTCACATTTAACCCCTTTAGTTTATTATCTCCTCTTGGTAATGGCACTGTTGGACCTTGGTAACGAAGTAGGGATTTCTCAGTTTTCACTCGAAGGCTGAAAAATACATGCAGCGTGTCATTTTACGCACATTACGGACAAGAGGCCGTTCCCTTTTTTTCTGAGATCACCCTTCGCAACAGCCTTACCTACCTTAACTATCAACTATTCCTCACACCTCAAACTGCCTTGCATCTTTTTCAGCTGAACCTTTTTGAAGAACACGTTCCTCCAGAAGAAAACCCCTGAAAACTACAGGTGAGTTCAATCGAGCAAGTTAACTCAATTACCCTCCCTGCTTCATCTTACTAGACCTCCTAGCAGCCGATGACATTTACACGGTACTGTAAAGCAGCTTGTTCGTGTCCTATTATCTCACCTTAAATTGGTGCGACATACAGCAGATTGTGCACTGAAAGTAATAGCAGGAATGATTAACCCACAGAGAGGTCTCTAATCACCAAGGTCTCTAGTTTAGCAATGATGCTAAATAGGTCATAGACATCACCCAACCACCCAACCCCCACCAGTGGCGGCCCGTGCTGCAATGTTTACCTTGCCCTGTAGTTTGTTACCATGCCCTGTAGTTCAAGTTTAATGGCAGTTTGCACATGAACAGCGCAACTTCCATGTTCTCCTAGTCTGACAAGTTTTCAAAAAGACTAGGAAAACATGAAAAAAGTGATTTTACATTAACGTGGAGGACGTTTTCTTTTTGAACCTTTATGCATTAAAAGCCATGTTTTTTTCTTTTCCCTATTGGATTTTAACAACATTCATCAGTTGATCATCAGCTGTGGGGTCTTAAACATTTGATTTCAAGTTTTTCTTCAAAAGACAACGAAGAAGAACAATTTTCCAACAAGCAACCAACACTTCATCTTCCGGCGGATCAAGTGTGTACGGTAGGCCTACTCATATAGCAGTGACCCCCTGACAAGCTGCAAATGACAGGTTCAAGTGCAGAAAGTCCAAGGGCCAAAGCAGAATTGGCCCTTCTTGACTCATTAAAACCCTGACCCTAAAGAACATGCATGACGGGCCACATTTCCTGTGTTTCTGTCTATAAGTGAGCCCCCCCCAAACACACACACACTCATCCCATAATGTCCCACCCAGCGGAGGGTGGCCAGTGAAATCACTTGCCTGTAAATACATCGTTGTGGAGTTATTATTATTGTTATTATTATTATGTTAGCACATAGTTATTGCTTCAGCGCAGTTTAGCGGATGCCGCCAGCTGCGCTTACCATTGCCCGCCTCCGCTCACCACCGTATGAACTCGATGGCCCACCATGCGTGTTAACGGTTTGTTTACTTCCCGTTCTTAGCGTCTGCCTTAGTGAACTGCACGTTTATAAAGTTTTCAATGTACAAGCAGTGTTTTCTTTCGTTTCTTTTTTCCTAAGAGGGGCCTAGTTCCTCCAGCCCATTGTGGCACACTGCCACTGCACCCTCTTGCATATATAAATCTGTGGGCTTCCTATTTGGCTGTGGGGGGAAAAGCTACTACTGTTCTGTTGCCAGTCATAAATTCTCTGTCGAATTTCAGCAGGATTGTTACCCCAGCTCTACAGTCAATGTAGGACACTCTACAGCCAATCCGGACACTTTAATCCAGTATGACTTGATGCACATTACTATACGGTAAATCTCTCCGTGGATTGCCGCCAGTTACTTTGTTGTTTATCCGGATGGGTTGAATGCTCATTGCTGACTGATTGAATATTAATTGGAAAAAAAACCCCATTTGATTCCACTTACTTTTGGATAATATTGAATTTTTGAAGAAAAAAAATTCTGAAAAGACTGATGATTACTCAATTAGTTTTATTAATGTGCAGGTGTATTATGTTTTTAGAATGCAACGTTCTGACAAGGGAACTGGCATGTATGCAGCACATTTTAAAATTACCCCCAGGCAGTTTTGTAACGGAAAATTTGCAATTAGCTCATAGTGCTGAAGACCTGTATCTTTGCAACAAAAAACTGATAAAGTTCCTTAATTTTGACCCTAGAGTAACCGCAGCGTTAGTGTCTAATGAATTCTGCTGGGAATTCTGAGGGATTCTTTCAGTAAGTAATAAAACACTGAAATATAAAACATTTAATCAGGATTTGTCTTTTTTTCTATTCTAAAGAAAGTAAATTATGACGAGGATAAATTATTTCTTCTTAATAACAAGGGTATGTGATTAAAACATTTACAGACGGTCTTAAATAGAATCGGTAAAACAGCCTACGGTTTTAATAAGGGGACAGCGACGTTTACAGTTAAAGAGAAAGGGACCCCCCAAAATGTATTCTTCTGTTTTTAAGTTTGTGAGTAAAAAGAAAGCCAAAGAAATAGTGTCCAAAGAGCAGTGGGAATAACTGAGCGAACAAGTGGTAGAAAGCTGGAGACAGGCCCAATCTGCACACGGTTTCCTCCTCCCCTCCGGAAAAGCTTCAGTCTCCTAATCACAGTTGACAATTACACTCCGCGCTTCATATTTTTACAGCTGTTTAATTCATAACCCTCCCTGTGTGCACTCATAGTGCAGAATTTTCTGGAGATGGATGAGGGGAATGAATGATTCAGACACCAGAGCTCCAGGATGGAGGAAAAACGCAGGTTCTCTTCTAAAAGTGAATGTTTCAAAGAAATCAAACGGTGTAAATTTCAAATGATAATTGACCGTAAATGGTAAATTCAGACAAAATAAAATACAAGCTTCACACCATATTTATTTTACTATAGTTATTATAGTATTTAATATAGTCGTTATTATTGCAAACAGTAAACACTTAATACATTTATGAAAATGAACACTGAATAAAGTATTTCAGAATTATTTCTTTGCTTCTATCATGGTTTTTGCCAACAGCGTACCCAAAGAGCGCAGGTGTGAAGTTTTTCACCGATAACTTGACCCACACTCACAATCCATCAAAATCAGAGCTGTTTTGTACGCAATCATTTATCACTCCTTAATTGAGGGTAAGAATTTTCTCAAACAATGATCAAACATGAATAATCATTCCTAGTTTCAAATTTGCCATCGCATCAACCAAAGGATCGACCAATGCATCACTCCCAGTATATTTAGCCAATTATATGACCCGACTCATTCCATTCTGCACTCGCGATTTTTCCTGCTGACCAAGTTTTCTGAGCGGTTTGAACTAGAGCAGTTTTTTAAAAGAATTCGTCAGTAATTGCGGGATTGGTGCAATTTGTTTTGCCCCCACAGTGCTTAAACCTCATTCTACGATTTGTGAATTTGGAAGATCTGCTATGTTTCTCACATCAAACATTGCGAGAACGATTTATTGATTGTTTTGATATTCATCACACTTCACGAACCTAATCATTGACAAAGCAAAGAAAGGGAATGACCAATGGAGCCATTTTTCTCCACAAACCCCTTTTGTTTGTGATATGGTTCCATTAGCCACGGACAATACAGAAGCCCTTTCTTTCTCTCCCCTTTTGCCTATTGTGTCATTGTGACTATGCCTCTACAGAAGTTTTGAATGTAATGGTGTACTTTTTCCGTTTATTCTTTTAAGATTCACAATTGAGCCAGCGATTCCTGTAGCCGCAACAATTCCCTATTGAGTACACAAAGACAGAATCATGTTGTTATGAATATTCAATTATAAATAATGTCTGGAGTGGTGTCTAAGTTCAGTGAAGTGGTCCTTGATATGCCAAAGGGAGAAGATATGAGACAAGGTTTTCCGTGCGTCTTATCAGTCAGACAGCATCTGTGGACTTCTTGCCACGCTGAAGTGCTAATTTTCAGCGGTCTCATTGCGCCTGTCTTTTGTCTCCGGCATTTGAACCTCTCATCCGCCTCTCGCCAACACAAAGCACTGTGTTATCGGATTTCTTTCAACCCTTCTTTTCTATAATCCTTCACTCTCAGCCAATTTGCTGCGATTTTGAGGAAACCCTCCAACATTGTGTTACTCCACTTTATTGTCACCTCAAATATTGTGCCACTCCATCTATTCCAAACAAATATTAAATACAGCCCTCTATTTCATTAATTACATTTTTTGTTTTATTTTATTTAATCTTGTATCTTAATTTAAGTGTGATATAAATGCCAACAGCTACCCTGCATGGCCAAACACTTAAATACTTCTGAAAGTGAGATTTTTATTTTTCTTCCCAATGATTACATTTTCATTCCCATCTGTGACCATGGCCATTTCAGGGGAATACCATTTACATGGGAACAAGATCATAACTTGTTTAACAGGACATTTTTATAAAAGAACGCGCACAGCCATAAACTCTGTACGAGGCCAGTTTTGTGAATGCCCCTGATCTGTCTGTGTTCTTTGGATGTACATCAAAAATGGATGCTAGTCATGAAGTCAATGACCTGCATTCACTATCCTGTGGTGGGAAAACCAAAAAAAAACCCTTAAAGAGTCACCTCCTGCCCCAGAGCCAGAAATCAAGACAGACGTCAGCCTTTTCCAAGGGGCTGTCGTGGTCTAATGACTTCATAGAGCTTGGCCAACATCTGTTTCAAAATGAGTGACAGGTGGGTTACAGCACTTGGGTCAACCTGCAACACGGTGGCAGGTTCAAAGGAGCGGTTCTGCGTAACCGCAAGCCTGACATTTACTGGCATGTTCCACTCTGTAGTTGAGTCGCCTTCTCAGTCACGTTGGCGTTAATACTTTAGAAATGTCTCAGAAAGGAAGAGAAAGAATCAGACTTAGACTGAGAGAAACCACAGTATTAAGATAACAGCGCTAATGTCAAGTTCTCACTAAGGAACTTAACAGTGAGCAGCTTATTAATATTATAATGCTGAATTAAAATGTTGTAATACATGAAGGGTTAAAGCGACATTTGGGAGTCTGTGAGAGATTCAGCTGACTATTAGTGTCCAATGAAGCCAAATGCTGTATACCAAAAGCCAGGCCAATCTTCTTTGGGCCTCCACCATCTGGTGCTTCGTGTATGAGATCTGGGTCTGATCGGTCTTAGCGTTTGGGATCAAATAGCAGTTTTTGGCCTTTTGTGAGATCTTGCCTCGCCTTCTGAAAGGAGAGAGGCGAAACGAACAACTGGGACGATCTTGGCTGTCTGTGGGGTCATTAGGACCAATTTGAAACACGGCGAAAACAGGTGCTGGGCGAGCCGCTAAGGTGCAGAAAATAATTCATACTGTTGACTCTAATGTGGACCTTTACTTGGTTAAGAAAATTAGAAGTAACTAAAATGTAATGGATAACGTAACAGTGACGGGAAGGTTGCCTTCCTGTGAGGCTAAACAAAAACTACATTTCCCACAATTTAAATTGAATTTCAACATAATTTCAACATAAAATGGACTGCGTTCTTGGCTCTTAGAGCCAAATCTCATAGTTCTCATTCTAGAAAGCATGGTAGCTAGGGAAAGTGTTGAATCTGTTGAATCTTTAATCTGTGTTTGTGTGTCAACCTGTACAAGGCAGAAAGTTCTGGTTTGTACTGTGGCCGTAACTATTTCACCGTCTTCATGAGTTACTGACAGACGATGTAATCCCAAACTTCATGATCATGTGACATGGAATGAATAAATGAGGAACATTTGCTTGCATATTATCCAAGATATATTTTCAAATTATATTTAAACTGATGTAACTCAAAAGTCACATGTATCAAAATAGTTGCTGATACCATTCTGGATTATGTCACAATTGGAAAATTCTAAAATTGTATAAATGTGTTTGGATTGTCCTATCCTTCCGTGTGAAGCACTTACAAAAAGATGTAACCTTTTAGAGCAAAAACAAAGTATGATTTATTTTACATAATATATTAAGTGCATCTGGAATAATACGATTAAAAAAGAAAATAAAGAGTTGTCTAGCTTGAAGGGTCAAACGTATGGACACAAATTGAGTGTCTCTTGACACTCTTGACACGCAGAACGCGACAGCCCATATTAAAACAGCCTATGTGAAAATGGGTCATCAGCAGGAAAAATGGTCATGTTAACTTCCCCCCCCCACCCCACCATTATTCCAAACAGGGTGCTCCCGCTTCCGCAGTAGTAAGCCCTTCTCCTCTCTATACTTTGCATGCGTGTTATTCCAGACTTAACCCTAAATAGGTGGGTTGGTTTTATTTTTAAAATATCTGTCTACATTTTTTATCGTTCTTCTCAGCCATGAATAAAACATATCTCTGTAAAAAAGGGGGAAAAAATGAAGAGATTGCCAGAGCCAAAGTGAATAAATTCTTCTGACAGCCATCGAGAAGACCCCTTTAAGGGAAAAACCTGAGGCTATCCCACGCCCGGCATAAAGGAACTTGTTTTGCAGCCTCTGCGAGCAGGCTTCCCACTACACACTGGCCCAGTCTTTGTCGAGCCGTTTAAATGTGTAACGGTTGAAGTCCACGCGCCGAAAGTGGGAACCTGTCGACATTCGAGGACTGTCTAAGACGAACATTCCCGATTGCAGCAGAGGCGTCCGGTACTGATGAACAATGCCTTTACAAATTCCGGTACTGTGGCATGTATGATACGTGCCCCATTTTACTGGAAGTAAATTAATTATTAATTGGCAACACTCTAATTGTGAAGGATATTAATCATATTCAGACCTGATTTTCATATTTTTATTCTAAAAATGTCGTGCTTTTCTAAAGCCATTCATAGTGAGGGCAGACTAACTGCCGTCACCGTGTGCGCAGAAAAAAAAGGGGTTTAACCCATTACAAATCCAATGGGACTACAGCATCTCTTTCACCATCTGCCTTCTGTTTTGATCATAATCATCTTTGAAAGCAAATGTTATGCTGAAGCTCATGACACTATAATAAACCTATTGGTTTCTGACAACGTGCTCAACGCCAATGTCTGTCCATCATTTTGAACATTACACAACCCCCTCGGGGATTTAGACCATGGTTCATGTTACCCACAGACGCTACAATGGGGCTTAGGTATAT
>JAOVYW010005522.1:0-12199 GCA_025775045.1 Hiodon tergisus
CCCCCCCCCCCCCCCCCCCCCCCCCCCCCCCCCACAAGAGAAGAATGTCTACAATGATAGGAGTCAAATAAATCAATAAAATCTGACATTTGTTATGATAATGTGCCAACACAAAGAACTTGTAAACATGATACATTCTCTCACATTGGCTGGCTCTATTTCTGGGAAGAGAGCCGACCGAGAGAAAGGGTGAGAGGGAGTTGCTGATGAGGAGTGCAGATAATGTCACATTTATGACCTTCACCAGCTCTCACACCCAGAACGGGAGGAGGGGGATCCAGGCTATTTTAACAAGATAGTAATCCTGTTAAAATGGTTTTTCGGAACCCAAGAATACGTGGAACTTGGCCAGACATATTTTTTGTGTAAAACAGACTGCTGTAATTCAGCCAGCTCTCTTCGATGCATTTCACAAACCAATTTTACGAGATTTTTTAAATCAACAAATTTGAAGCATTTAGACTCTCTGTCAGTGCTCACTGTCAGCGTTTAACCTTACTTGCACATTGTAAACAGACTCCCTCCAATGCCACAAGTCAACACGCAAACAGACATAAACACCTACCCACATTCTCAGTTGCACACACAATATCCGAGACCCTTTAATCAGGCAGATTTAAAAAAAAATCTGATTTGCATTTCAGTTATGTTTCATTTATTTTCAGCCACCTTGTCTGTGTTATGCAACTGACACATGAACAACCTTTTTTCACTGAAAACCAACAATAAGTGAGAAGATGCATTCAAACCGAGGGGAGGGGTGAGGGAGCAGAATAAGGTCCAGCGGGTGTTTAAGGCACATTCATTTACTGGACAGATAGCATACAGTTGCAGGCAGTTCGTTATTTCCACTGGGGCTGTGATATGAGGAGAAAAAAAAGATTAAAGATTAACATATGGATTTTCATAATTAGGTGGACTAAAAATAGTAGCATTTTCAATAGGACTGCAAACCAAAGCACTTGAAGGTCACCTCAGGGGGTTTTGTACCACAGGGTCACGTTGAGCCAGCTGAGCGACAGAGAGCTGATCGGATGCAGCGAGAGTGTTTTGTGGATGAAGGGACAAAGTGCTTGTTCCTTCTGGAGAGAGCTTGTCCAAGTTTCGGCCTTTTGGTGGCATTTCTATTTAAACGAAAACAATAAGAACACCTTTTGAACACATCTTGATTCAGGATCTAAGTATTTGTTTTAAATATCAAAGTTACAATAATACTGAAATCGTGTAGTGTCTCCAGAGTGGCTCAGTCAGTAAAGCTCTATGAAGTGGAGTTGGTCGGTTCAAATCCAGAGGAGGTTATTAACTGATTGTGACCAGGAAAGTGTGGCGGCACCAATTTCCGATTCCAAATACTTTTTTTTTTTTTTAATGTTAGTGTGCAAATGGTTTATTAATATTAATACTTGATTTTATATAGTGCCTTTTAAAGCAATCGTCTCACAGCGGTTTCAAACACACCCACACAAAAAAAAAACTTAAATAAAGAGACAACAGAGCAAAGAATAACAAAAACTAACAAGATGGACCCTGGAAATAGAACATAAATCCATTTAAAAACAATAAATTAAAAACTTATAGAGCAAAACAAATGAACAATAAAACAGATCACATAAAATCACATGAAGGTCTTTCTAAAAGAATTGGTTTTTGAGTCCCTGATTTATTTTTAGATGGTGTTCCAGAGTTTACAAGAAGAAGGACAGAAGGCCACGTCACCCATTGTGTGTAAAAATGAAGTAGGGACACACTACCATAATCTGCTGAACCAAGGTTGTGTGACGGGAAGTACATAGAGATCATGTCCACGACATGCCTTAAACGTAAGGAGGAGACAGAGTTTATAAAAATCAGTTCAAAATGTGACATGAAGCCAGTGCCGGGACTTCAAGACAGGGGTTATGAGATCTTTTGCTTGTGTCCTGATCATGATTTTGGCTGATAAAGTCTGCGCATTGGAACTAAGTTCACTGGTCGTTTTGGAGACTCCTGCTAATATGGTATTACAGTAATCAATCCTTGTGATGACAAACAAAATTGACTGGTTTTCATGCTGTAGACGTTTTAGCATGGGGCGTAATCTGTGGATATTTCGAATTCTAGTACTCTGCCTTTAGTTTGCCTAGATTACAGCGTTGGTTTTACATAACTAATGTGGGGAACCAACAGATTTGTCATGTCTAAATGGTAAAACCAATATGTACACAAATGCCCTATATTTAAAGCTGAGAATCTATACTTTAACCTCATAGTAATTGCTTAATTTTAAATATAAACTAGAGCCAAAAGACTTAACTGTCCCAATACTTATGGAGGGCAACACTCTGTACATTATTTTTTTCAGCGAGCTGTCTGTAGTCACAAAGCAATAGCTCATTCTAATATTTTTGTGAGCCATGGTAGATTAGATTTGGGTCAGAAATTATTCAAAGCTGATATAAAATTTTTTGCAGGGTACTGGCATAACAGCAGCAATTTTGAAAACTGACAGAATATCTGGTATCTTCTCAGGCAGTCATTTATAATGTTCAGCACCAAAGGGCAGAATGCAGAGGAACTAAATAAAGCAAACAAAATAGTATCCACCATACAGTGTAAGAAAACCCTGGGTGTAGGATGTGTTATTTCATACAGGATCGGTAAACACCACCAATTTCTGTTACTTTAATGAGCCGGCGGGGGGTAAAGTAGAGACAAAGAATCCAGAATAGAGTGCAAAAAGGTTATGATTTCCAAAGCAGTTTTTCTGACAGTCAAAAGTTCTAAACGTAATTCAGGCTCTCCATCATTAAAAAGGCAAAAATCCCAAATACTCACTTACCCTTGGAACAACCTTCAATTCTGGTTTTGGCTTAAATAAGTTTCAAATCCCCTACCAGCCCCAACTAAACACACCAGCGGCATTTTACGCTCTGGCTGATTCAAACATTACCTCCAGCTGTACCAGTTACAAGGCTGAGGACTATTAGCAGTCAGGAAGGCATGCACTGTTGTCGGGCTGGCAGGTCTTAAAGGGGCGAGACACGGCTTCCCAGCCGACTGTTGTGCAGCAACAGGTAGTATGTTTAATCTGGGATGCTTTATCATCAGTTCAGATCATTCAAAGTTGCAAATGACTTCTTGCAATAACAGTCTCACTGTGAAATTATTTTGTACATTTTATGTGATGAAGAGTGCAATTATCACTAACATCATATACTGTAATGGCAAGAGAGGGTTAAGGACCTGTGGCTAAATGCTGATGTAATCAATGCCTCAGTCTCAGAAAGATATTTGTGAATGTTATGCAAGTTACCTCAACAGCTAGATTCAGAATGAAAAAGAAAAAGAAAACTATTTATTTTAGTCATAACACTGTAACCTCATTGTCCCCATTATAAACAAGCTCCTCCCTTAGATTAGCCTAGGATTTGTCCTGGGACACTCTTCTAAACCAGTTATTTTCAACCCTGGTGCTGGGGACCCTTTGTCCCGCTGGTTTTTGTTACAACTTCTTAATTGAACAGATGTGCTTATCAGAGCTTTTTAATGATTTGAAAAAGTTGGAGATTTCAAATTAAATTGAAATTATATGAGGAACATGAATTCTCCAAGCTAAACATTTAAAATAGTCAAATTAAGCAAATTATTAATTCCATGAAATCATTATTAGCTCAATTGAGAGCTCAGTTGGAACACAGTGCAGCAGGAGAAAGGGTTCCCCAGGACCAGGGTTGAGAACCACTGTTCTGAACAAGACTAAGGATGTGAAATTGTTTGAGTTTGAGTAGTCAAATGGACCAAAAATCATCGTCTTAAAATAATGTCAATAACTCTCACCTACATCAATCAATAGAAAAATGGGCAGATGTTCTCAGCGCTACATAAAAGGAAATGAAAATATCAGACGGTTATAAACGCTTACATAGATATGTATAGCTGATGAAAATATAGCATGTTACATGGAATGGTTTATATTTTGTAGTGCATGTATTAATATTTACAGCTCATGTTATTATGCACACTGCTAGTTACATAGATAGCCATACAGACATTGGGGACAGTGATGTATCTGTGTATTAAAATACATTAATATTGTATAACAGTCGTGAAAACATCTAGTTAAGTCTTTTAGCACTGAGACTTGCATCTGTGCTGTAATGGCAAGAGAGGGTTAAGGACCTGTGGTCAATGCCTCAGTCTCAGAAAGATATTTGTGAATGTTACGCTAGTTAACTTAACAGCTAGAGAGAACCAGAGTCAGAAATATTGCAAAGTTTCTTTAATAGAATTTTGATAATTAACACTAACCCACAGTCTTGGAATAGCTTTTTCTTACAAACACAGCTCAACAATCTCAGCCGCAATATACAAAATATAACTTGACTCCAAAAATACGCAAACAAACATTTGTTCAAACCTTTAGAATCCAGGAATCATAGCTAAGTTTAAGAGCAGGGGGAATCCAAAAATCTTTTGGGTTCTGGTAGCGCACATGATAAAATAAATATACTAATTTTACATTAGATGTCCTTCACTTTTTCCTGAATCCGGAAATGAAAACCCTTCTTAAACATTCAACTTCTTGGTCCTGGAGCTTATGCATGGTGTGACCAAGGCAACACGGCACTGGGAGATGGGACACACTGAGCAGTATAATCCGCTGTTCCTGGCTCTATGTGTTCATCACACATGGTGACCCGGGCTGACGAAAGGGACAGTGACTCGTGCTAATGTGCCCTGGGGTAAACGAGAGCTGGCAAGCTCAACTCGCCCTTTTTCCAGACTGGAGACCGCAATACTACCGGATCACCTCATGGGTAGGTTTCCGGCTGATGTGACCTCTATTAGTGTAGACACCAGTCAAGTTGTACCATATCCTTCATTACTTGATATAATGCAAAAGACCATTCCTTCCCATTGGTTGTCTGTCCTCAAATAAACATGGTCTCGCCATCCTAACATTATCCTATAACAGTCTTAAAAGTTGAGCTATTGCCTGTTATTGAATAACTACATGCTATTTTCCTCAAAAGTGAGTCCCCGTTTGCTTTCAGTTACACTGTTCCTTTTTTCTCAGAAAATTAATTCATACATGTAATAACCCTAATATAAGAATTCCTTTATCTCGACATTAGTCACACGCCTGAAGCCCAAAATTTGCATACACGTTTAACGAAATGTTGAACTCTTGCATCAAATTATAGTAGTTATAGTTTGCATAGTAGATCGCTTTATCTAATTAATCAACAGTAATGAGCTACGCTGAAATAATGTCCAGCATTGTAAAAAAACCTAAACCTAAAAAGTAACAATGAAAAAATACATTTCACATGCCTTGTTTGAAGCCGCCTTTAATGTTGTTGTAACAAATAATTTCGTCATTGAGAATGTTGTTTTATTCAAAAGACAAAATAGGGAGCAAGATGGTCAGGTTTAATAACTCCCTGATTTCAGTGCCTTTTTTGACATTAAGATAGCTTGGTTAATTGCTACATTAACACAGATTAATGAATGGATTTATTGTATTTATGTCCAGAGCACCAAAGTGCTCGTGAAACTAACAATTTAAAGAGATTTTGGAAAACACATGTTTAGCTATTGCGTGCTATGAAAGGGACTGGTTAGGGTGGCACCTGTCTTTTTCAGGCATGGCCTTTTCAAAGAGCCCGGAGAGGTATTTTCTTCTGACTGATCGATGGGTTGAGCTAAGAGCCTACCACTTTGAGAGCAGCTCCGTGAGGATGGACTGCAAGATGAGTCTGATGAATGTGACCTGAATCATTTTTGCAGGGATGGATCAGCTTAATTAAGGCCGAAGAAGTGGCATTACCAAAACCACTTTCTGAAAATGCCACCTCTCTGCTCAAGGTGTCATGCAGTCAGATCTGAGACTCACGCTTTTGATAATCTCGCTACAACCAGAATGATATCTCTGGAAGTATCTCTAAAGTGTGTGTGTTTGTGCAATTATTTGTATTTGTGGCCGTTTGTACGCTTGTGTATATGATGAATCACTGACCATTAATCTTCATATTACCACGTATGTTCAGTTATTACTGGGTTGGTTGCAGATGCTAACAGTAACAAAGTCATTATTTTTTAAGCAATACTTTCAAGGAAATGTATGTATGTTTTCCCCATTGCTTTGCCTACCTTAAGTCAACGCTTGGTACCTTTGCAGAACGAGTTGGAATGCAGATGTGACCCATTCCTTTACTATCGGTACTGAGAACATTTCTGTCCATGTCTTAACAGATGAAGGGCAGACTGTGTGCCAGGGCCCCCCAGAGATGATTGGGCAGCGCCTTGCCGAGGTGGGCATGCAGCTGCGGGCAGACTGCCACCACTACTTGGGCTATTGGGACTACCTCTTCTTCATTGCCATCGGCTTCGTCATCTTCTCTGCCGGCACCGTGTCGGCCTGGGTGATGGGCGTGCTGATGGTGCTGTATGAGCGCTACAGCAAAAGGAAGAGCGAGGAGTTTGACGGCGACCATGAGGACGATAGAGGCGGAGTGGGAGTGGGGAGCAGTCAGGGCAACGGGGACCTGAAGAAGCCCAGCATGCAGGTGTGACATCTCCAGGAGAGGGAGGAGGACAGCACTGCAATATCTGCTGTCGGGCTTTGGTACTGTATAAGGGCGATCACCCATAAAAAGTGTCTCTGTGTTGCAGAGATTTAACAAGGGGCTCCAGGTTCCCTGCTCTCTTAATGTAGTGGGCAGAACTGTCTGATTTGGTATTTGATCCTTTCCCTACTGGACTCCAGGGACCCTGTCCCCTCCAAGACTTGGGCTTCACCAAAAAAGCGGGTTTAGTGTTCAAGGCTTGTCAGGGCAAGGCCTAAGTGGAGCGCAAACCCAGACAACCCGTCTTCACACGAAAAAGAAGGTGCTGTGTTGGCATTGAGCACACGGTAACGGTGATACATTGTTGATGGTTTTCATTTCTAAGATGCTGAAATTTCAGGCTCGCCATATATGGGTCTGGTTAATCTAGGTTAACTGCATATTATAAGTGCTTAGAACATTAGTGCTTCTTAAATAATTGGGGTCGGGATATTGCAAAGCGTTTTTCTTATCAAATGGGACTTAGTGATTTAGTTTTCCAGGGGAAACTAACTCTAAAACCATCCTGTGGGGAACGGGAGCCAGGATTGTCATTTTTTTATGAATGAATATAAATTACACCAGGCCTGGCCACAGTAAAATGGCACTGAAACTTAGTGCTATGTGTAGTTGTAGTGTCTGGATAATTGTGTTAGCAAAGATCTGGGTGTGGGCAGGGGGTGACGATTGGTTTCATTCTACAACTCCAGGTCAAGGCTGAATAGCCAACCTCCATGCACTGCACCAAAAGCCTTACAAGATTCTTTAGCAATAATGCCTGATCTTGCATTATCTGAAGTAATAAGAGTAAGAGTAAGAGGGAGTTTCTTTTAGCTCCAGCTGTTGTGGTTTATTTATTTATTTTTTACCATGTTAGACGCAAAGGACTACGGCACAAATAAAAAGTCAATATTTCATAGATGTCTCCTTGCTTGGAGGCGTGGATTAATTTGGTTATAACATTCTGGAACTCATTTGTATCCGGGAGTCCTCATGGTACCTCACTCAAGGCTATAGCTGCAGAACCAACCATCCGGCCCAACACAGCACTATCATTCGCCTGTCTGTATTCAGACCTCCACAGCTCCCACACCTGGCTATCTACTTCCCATAGGCCATGTTATAAACTGATCTGAAAGGCTAATGGAGGTTAAAATAGGCTAAGTCTCTTTTAAAATATCTTGATTTGAACCTCTTATATCACCTGACGACGGGAATGTCACATTACTGTTTCAGTGAGGACAGGGGGGTAGCGGTCAGTACTGTAGCTCTATCAGAGAGAGGGCTAACCCGTCCTGGAACCACAGATATAAATACAGAGTGGTTATGGGGAAAGGGGATTAACTGGATCTGGGAGGTACGGCAGTCCTGGGGGTTGCAATCACCAAAGACATATGGACACATGGTCCCCAAGGTTGAAGTTAAGGTCGATGTCAGCGAAAAAAGTTGCGAGAGAAAACTTCACGCCCCCCTCCCCCCATACAAACACATGTTTAGGTTTTGTTGCAACTGGATAGAACAGATTGAATATGGCGTACACCACCATATGTCAAAACGGGAATGGTGTGATGATGCATGTGAATGTATGAGATAAACTCCCCCCAGCCTGATGTTGCTTGGGTGGCCTGTACCAGAAGTATCACACACATAGCAACAACAATTAATAGAATACTATCAAGGGTCACCAGTCTGTGAAGGGCTTATGAAACATCCGCACACACCAACAGCTATATTGTAAGACCTGCATCACAGAGATATAGCATACTATGTTGACACTACAACGATATAATGTTTCTCTCAGTTTGGACATATCTGCCCATCAGTCATATGTATCGAGCATAATAATGACCAACGGTACACTGAGGAATGTGTTCCCCATTTCTTGCTATGGCAATTCCAATTCAGTTGCAGCTTATAATTCTTACAGCTCAATTCTGAAGGTCTGTTCTAAAGTGGCATTTCAGAAGCTAAATCATAAAGATGACAACATTTATGGGAAAAACATAAGTGATAGGAAGAAGAAGAATTGTGAATAACACACACACACACACACACACACACACACACACAAACAGGCACATCCCAACATAAGCTATATTTTGGATTGAGTTTAGAAACAGACTGGTCTTCCTCGTCAGCATTAAACTGCTAGTCAGTCATTTTCACGTCTCAGGTCCAGTACTTAATTCTGTCCAGCATGAAAGGTCAATGTGGTCATTTATGATATTGTACAATACTTTTGATTGTGTACCAATTTGAAAGAATGATTGACTCAATACAGTAAATAGTATAGTAAATGCTATGGAATGCCGCTGGGTAGACCAGCAGCACCACCGCGGGGCGCAGTGACTTTACATTAGCCAGGACCCTGCCTATTGGCCCCTGAGCCCCTGCATCATGCGTCCCTCTGTGGAAGCAGGTGGGAGCAACGGGATAGTGGTTCAGTCAGGAGGCCGAAGCCCAGCAGGACGCTGATGAATTCACACATGCTGACGCCATGGCGAGCTTTTTAACAGATCACATTTACATGCTGCTGGGGTTTTCAGCCTGCCCACTCTAAAAATTAAAAAATTAAAAGTGCACGTCTAAATGTCTCACACAGACCCTCTTTGTGTCATTGGCGACATTACTGTACACAACCAATTCAAACAGATATTGCCAGTTCAGTCCATCCATACTGCAGTACTCAATAAACTGTAAACCATGCTGGTTATAGATGTAGAGCATTGCTTACATACCTTTTTTATGACACTCACATCTCCCTTCACCAAGTTATCTTATTTTGTTCTTGCTCTTAGATTAGCCTAGGAACTGATGGCAATTATTGGTGGGATTCAGATTCAGTATTCACTGGTTTCAGAAGTTCACATCTGTATGCTTGCACTGTCAGTTCTTCGTTAACTTTATGAAGGAGAATTTAGAATGGGAGGATTAAGCACATGAACACCTCACACATTAAGCCACTAAAATAGACCATCGGGGCTCAGAGCCCTAGAGCCTAAAAGTGCCTATAACTCTAGGCTCTCAATTCCATGCAGGTCCCATGCACTTTTTCCACCTCACAAAAAATACCACCACTTCAAAAGCAATGAACGCCCTCATGTGAGTCTCGGTCGATGAAGGCGCTTCCCCGAGCCCAGACCGAGCCCTATGAGCTGGAATTTGACAATTGGATTCCGTGTCATTAGCCAGCTGTGACCAAGACAGCACAGTGACGGCACACAGTTGTAATAGCGCCGCCTGAGCTGGGGTGGGTTCGATTGGCAGGGCTTCTCTCGGCTTGTCTCTAATGAGCAGCTCCTACCGGCTTCCCGGGCGCCTACCGACTCACATTTCCTTTGTAGAGGAACGTGGCCCTCCTCTAATCCTGCAGACTGTGAAGCCTGCAGTGTGAAAAAGATGGGGACTGTGATTGGAGGAGCTCGGTGATATTTGCTCACCACCCCATGGGTGGTGGTGGGAGTCATCGGGACAAGCTGAGATGCGTTTACACAATCGGTGATTACAAATTGGGGGGAGAAAAATTAGAAACAATAATTAGCGACTCTGAATTATTTAAAAATAAACAATAAAACAAAACCAACGTCCTAAATCAAAACAGCATCAGTATCTCTTTCATCCAGATGGAGTTTGTAAGGTTCAGGCTGTCTCTTTATCATGTAAAAGGTGACAAGAGTAGAACTGGCCCACCTGAGGTCTATTTGTTTCCCCTGTAGCATTTGCGTATTATTATTTCTTCACTTATGGGAACCTCTCTATGCATAACTGGCCCTCCCGAAAAATTTTGGTTTAAATGGTGTAATCGCATGTAACCTTTAGGTGCTTAATTGCTCACCTTGAAGTCTGCATCAGTAATATATAAATAATTAAATGAACAAATGGAATTGCAAATACCCCGCCGTTTTTTTTACCGGGGCTATACCTTTTTTAAAAGCGAAGTAACTTACATTAAGTGAATAAATCTTATTATGAATTACGGAGTGTTTTTTTAATCTCTGGTGTGAAACAGCGCATATGGCAACACTATGTAAGCACATCTCGGGAAGCAGGAAGCACAGGTTTGCTCCACTGTCACCGGTGCCAAGGCCACTAGGCGCAGGTAAACTGACACTGCTGCGCGAGAAAGTCAGCTCCATTGTCTGTGTGCAGATTTGTGTTGCCAACTTTGTATCCTCTCCCTATAATAAAGGTCCTTGGAACGGAGTTAATGTCCTTTGTACATCACTGCTTCATGTTAATAAAAAGCTGTTTATTCCAATTTTTGTTTCCTTTTACCTTCCTCTCTATATACTCTGCTGCCTCTTCTCCCCTTGTCTCTAAATTCAATCTTCCCCCCTCCTATGGGGGTCAGGAGTGCTCCAGACATAAGTATACCAGGTTTGTAAACGGTGCCCACTCAACAGGAACACAATTGCAATTGACAGTTGTATGTGTCATCAGACCCCACCGAGGCCAGGGGACCAAAGTAAATAAATAAATGAGAAAGAAAATTGCTTTGGTGTTGCCTTGTGGTGATATCAGCAGTCCCTGATTGTGACGTGGAAAATGACCTATGGGACGAAAAGAATTAACGCAGGCTCACAAGAGCTGGCCATTAAAATATGAGCAAGGTGGGGAATTGCTGGTTGTTATGAATATTGCAGTAGAACCGGTCAACCCTGGCTTTTTATTAAAAACAGGCTTATAAAAAATTCTGGGCTGTCATCCTGCTTCTGTCAATGGGAGAAGCATAAAATAATTGGGTTGCATTCTATGCCACAAAGAAAGTTCCATTGCAAACAAAAGCACTTTTTTGGCATTTATAGTGTCTTCATCAGGGATCCTTAAATGCATTAGCACAATGTCAGGCTGTTTAGTAGTTTATAGTTTTTTGTGATAAGCTTCAAGTAGTTTTCAGTTGTATGATTATATTTCACAGTGGTCACAGTACATGCAAACAGTGTTCCCTTTAATTTATAAAATCATGTGTCTATACTCGAAGCCTCTGGAAAAAATGTAAAGGAATTACATATAATTACATATTTTAGTAGCTAGGAACATAAAATATGTAATGTACCTTGCTGTTTTAGGCTGTATTGCATAATGCCGATCCTTCATGTCACTTCATGTCATTTGTCTTTTATGGTTTTTTTCACAGACCCATTCTTGGAGGATATGTTACATTTTGGGCTTTCATAAACATGACTGATTTGATTGTCCATCACTGCTTGTTTATCGGTGTCAAAAACAGAGTGTGAATGTACTGCTAAACTTACTCAGGACACCTACAATTGATGGGGATTAAAGGGTTAACCACACACAACGCCACACTAATTCTTCAGCAGACACCTACTGGCCTGGCTGAAGTAGATAGCTGGCAATTTTACACTCTAGTCATTTATGCAACAGGATATTTGGGGAAGCAATTCAGGTCAAGGGTACAAAAGCAGTTACCCTCCCGCATCCTTCTTTTCACAAGTCCTCTTTCCCAAGTACTGCTCACAACTGGGAGCAGTGAATCTCAGACGAAGGGAGAAAGGACACAAGCAAAAAAAACGAATGGGCCCTGATGACCATTATGAAACATGTCAAAAACAACAGATACTAAAACAGTAGAGTGCTGGTATCTGGTG
>JAOVYW010005523.1:0-12198 GCA_025775045.1 Hiodon tergisus
GTATTAGCAGAGCAGCAGCAGTAGACCAGTATTAGCAGTATTAGCAGAGCAGCAGCAGTAGACCAGTATTAGCAGTAGTAAAAGTAGTGAGAATGGTAGAAGTTGCAGTAGATATTGCAGCAGTAGTATTCCTTGCTGAGGGTTGTAGGTGTTTCTGGCCTCTTGTAAATGTATTGAGCCTTTGTAGCATAATAATAAATGAACCCATGATTTATTTTAATTGATCACTCAGAATCAAAACAATACCTTGCATGTAACAGGAAATGGCATTTTATCAAAGTTTACCTACATAATCCACTGATTGCCAAATAATGTCATGAAGAGACCTTTGTTAATGGTTTGGAAGTACTTCGTGTCTCAATTCTCCCTTTGGAAGGCAGTGCTAATATCGCCAGACTCTTTCCAGCCAGCCCCACACTTTGAAGCAGCACATTATAATTGGACTTTGTAGGCCTGCACCCAGCATGGAAGAGAGAGGCACAACATACGGGTGAGACAGTGAGACTCGTATGCCTTTTCTAGCACTCTGGTCCCCAAGTTACAAGGCACATGCTGAACTTCTGGGTATTCAGTAAATTTGTTACTGCTTTTACAAAAACAGGCATAAATACTTCATGTATTATCCATTTAGAAATACATATACCCTCTGTGCTCAGTTTATTATGTACACTCATCTAATACTGGGCAAAACCTCTCTTTGTCTCCAGAACAACCTGAATAATTCGGGGCATGGATTCTATAAGGAGTTGGAAATGTTCCTCAGAAATGTAGGTCCATGCTGACCTGATTACATCACTTAGTTGGTGCAGATTGGATAGAGGTACATTCATGCTGCGAACAACCCTTTCCACCTCATTCTAAAGATGGTTTGAGGTCTAGGGACTGTGCAGACCACTCAAGTAAACTGAACTTGCTGTCATGTTCCTGGAACAATTCTGAGTCAATACGTGTTTTGTGATATGGTGCATTATCCTGCTGGAAGTATCCATGGAATGAAGTACAATTTGTGTGTTCCAACATATAATTTTTTAAACCACTGTTGTGCCATTATTCGCCTGTTTGTGGCATGCCTATTTGCTTGCACAATTCTTACCATTCTCATTTGTCATTGCATTCTCTTTCTCATCAACAAGCTGTCTTTGGCTGCAGGACTGTTGCTGACTGTATGTTTTTTGTATGTCGCACCATTCTCAGTACACACCAGCCACTGTCGTGTGTGAAAAGCCATGGAGGGTAGCCATGCCTGAGATACTGGTACTGGCTCATTTGAACTTTTTCCCATTCAAACATTCAATCAAACAGTATCTGAATGCCTCAAAGCCTGTCTGCCTGCTTTACATAGCAAGCCGCGGCCAAGTGACTCACTGTCTGTAGGAGTGGTTCATTTTTGTGAACAGTGTGGTGTAGCTTAAAAACTGGTCCTTGAGTGTTTATATGTGATTATTTTCCAGGCAATGAATAAAATCCATGTCTAGCCATGCTCTAATAGAAGGCAGTTGGTGGAATAGATACGTAAATTGCACAAAGAACACAAATTCAGCTTTTGATTAGACCAAACTTCTAAATACATTTCTTCTTATTGTATGTTAGTACGGTCATGAAGTCAGGGCTTCCAGTTATTTCTTAGGCATGTAGCAGAATAAAAACAACAGAAAGACACAGAAACACCACAACTGAAATTCAACTTCTACATCATTTTATCCAGAGGAGAGCATGTTGCCAGCCGCTTCACACATACAGGATTGACTCAAGCAAGGTTCAAAACCCCATTCCAAAGGGTAGAGCTCCAGTGGCCCCCTGGGACTTGAATCTGTGACCTGCCATTTACGATCTACCATATGAGTAAACCCTCAACCTAACCCTCCACATGGCACCACTAACACAAAATGGAGGCACCAGCTAGACTCAAGCAAGTTTTCATCATATAGTGGGAAAACGTGTGTGTGCATTTGCTTAAAGAAGAAAACTTTTTCTTTTTTTAAATAATGCAGTCATAAGGTCCTTTTCCCTGAAAGATTCAGCCATATCTTTTCCTGGGCCTGAACATATGTAAATTAAACATGAGCCTTATAGAGCTTCTCCCTTTAAGCCTCAGATTCCCATCTCAGGATTAAGAGAAGCTTCAGGGTTTTCTCATGCTCTTCCATTGTTCATACGGCATGAAAGCATATACATGCTTGTCATATCAGCTTTTATCTAAAGTGCAATCCGCAGCAAAATTCACGTCTGTCCAAGTTTGATTCTTATAAGAAAATGATTCTCAGTTGTCTTGACTTTAATCATGTCTAACACAGATCATGATCGTGCCAAATTATTTCCCAATAGTTTTTTCAATAGAATATTTAAACAGGGGCACTATAGTGTGCCTTCCATCAATAGCGACGGTTTCAGAAACATTAAGACAGACTGTCTTACCTTCCTCTATCTGACAGCAGAATCTATCTTTTTGCACTTATGTTTTTATAAACCTAAAGAGGATAACGTTCAGATAGTATTATTTTACGTTACCTCACATGGCCGACCAGAAAGTGGTAGGTTCCCCCTTTATAGTTTGGTTCGTCTCAAAATGTATTCCTCCATAACCCATCATAGAGTCTTTCCTGGCTACCATCTCTGTGGTTTGTTTTCAGGGGGGTCAAGGCTGTAAATGTTTTAGATGCAAGGCTCATGTTTCTGCCAATTTTTTTTTCCACCTTTCCACTATAATGTTAAATACTTTCAACTGTATTAGCTGTAATGCCTTTTTTTTACCATGACTGTCATGTAAAGCACTTTGAGATTTTCTTTTTAAAATACTGTACAGGTATAATATTAGCTATTAAGAAAATGAACATAATGCAGGGAGAAGAGAATAATAAGGAATTCTAATTTTAAATTTAAGGAATAGGGAAGAAATTGCTGTTTTCCAGACTACGTTACTGTCCGAAAGTTTTTATATCAGTCGCATTTAAACTGTTTCACCGATTCCTGCATTTGTTGTCTTTGCATCGGTCTCTAGAATTAAAAGTTGAATGCCGGACACCAGAAGAGTTCTGCAGCATAGTTTAAATAATCTTTGTGTCTCTTGGTGATATATCACAAGCGGTGGCACCAAGTCAAAAGGGCACATAAATGTATAATTCACTCATATCGAGGGACTGGTCTCTCCACATCACCAGAACACCAAGGGGTAAACCGGTCAAGTGTGTTTAAAACTGAATGGGATCTGAGAGGTGGAAAAGAAATACAGGCTGTGTTCAGAGGTCAGAATTGACAAGAGCATTTACATCCTTTTCTCTGAGTGAAACTGATGTTCGTCTTTGTGGACTTGCTAATAATATACTACTGTGGGCTGCGAACATTATTTTTTAAATTGTTTTTTTTACATCCTTACACTAATTAATTGAATCAGTAATTGTAGCATCCACTCGTTGCTAATTTAACCTTCTTCCTTCAATCTCACCTAGCTCTGATTTCTCATAATGCTGTCTGGGTAACCAAACAAAGTGATGTGCTAAAATTATTCAGCATGAATAAAAAAAAAATATTGGTTTCTTTAAAATGTTGCCGGTGGTGTTGTAATGACTTTTATGGTTCGCTCGACTGCAGGAAACACATAATCACATACCCCACCAGGCCCAGATCTCAGGTTAAACCACTGTGTCAGTGCCTTTAAATTAAACCCATGTTTCATACCACAGTAGTGCCCATCGGAGCACATCGATTTAAGTACGGGGTCAGGATAAGCATTGTCCCATTATCATATTCATAACCTCAGAGCATGTACATGCCATCACAATATCAAGATATTTGTCTAGGAGCATTTACATTGAACAAAATACCTATAATTCTGGCGTGAATGTGATAAAACTGCACTGCAGGGTAAATGTGTCATAACATTACTCAAAAAAAAAAGGATGCTCATACCAGTTGTGCAAAGCATTAGTAAAGAGTACAATGAAATGAGTTCCAATGAGGATGAGGGTCGCGGTATGCCAAGAGTGGACTGGTACCATTATGCCTTTTCTCAAAAACATATATTGCAAAAGCTCCAGGGTGGGTCTCAATTGAGCGGGAACTTACAGAACATTTTCCCATTCAGGCTTTTATATCTCAAACGGGGAGAAATCCAATTTAGATACCCACTGTTAGCTCTTGCGAGGGAAACATGGAGAGTAGCACACCAGATCACGGGATCAAAGCCTTCCTTCACTCATAAGTCATCACTTTGGCATAACAAACTGTCAAAAGTGGGCAAAAAACCTCTTTGTTGGAAGACATGAGTAGAGGAGATAATTATCTTTATTTAATGTGTTTGAGGATGACAACTTTATGTCATTTGACCAGATAAGCACTAAGTATCAAATTCTGAAAACAGAGTTTTGGAAATATCTTCAGTTGAGAAGCTGTATAACATCTACACAAAGAAAATTCTCAGAAAAACTCAGGGGTCTTATGAGAGCTTGGGAAGAGGATCTGGAAGGGGAGATATTCAAAGAGATGTGGAAGGAAACTGACATCAAGGGAAGGGCAGACTCGATTTATTACTTATATGATCATTCACAGGGGTTACTGGTACTCCCTGTAAGGTGGTGAGACTAGAACTGCGCGATTCGGATGTATGCTGGAGGTGTGATAGGAACAGAGGCACACTCATTCACATGTTGTATGAATGACCTGACTGAGAATTTATGGGAAAATATTATACACTTCCTTAAAAAAAATGGTACTGTGCTAGCAAGGAGCCCTATGCTCTGTATCTTGGACATAATACCAGAAGGAGTGGGATTAACAAACCTACAGATCCTATGGTGTAGATTGACACTTACCACCGGTTGTAGGATTGTGCTCAGACACTGGAAAACAAAACACATCATTCTTTTTAACGAGTGGTGGGGCGAAATGACCAAGATGGCCAACTACGAACTAGTCATTTTTAAACTGAATAACAGACAGGAGATATTTTGAAGAATATGGGGTCACTATATGAATACAATACGGAATGGCTAACCAGGGGGATGTTGACTATGTTACTGTCTCTAATATGCTAACGTTGAGAATCGTGAGAGATGCCATTTGTCAATTGAACTGTATAGAGTCGTTTGGCAAGTGAAGCGTGCTCAGTATGTGGGAGGGATGATTATCCTATTTGGATACATTTGACAGTAATGTAAAGTAATGTTTGCTCTGGTATCTTATTCTTGGGTTTGTGAGAAGCAGTTAGGTGCTTATCTATTCTTACCTTGGCCGTAACCGTCATTTTGACAAAATATTATAATTATATTTATATTTATCATTTACACTATTGTCATGGTGGTATGGGAGTGATGGTTCTGATTTGGGTGATGCTGTTTATCCTGTGTTTCCCCTTTTTTTTGTTATGTATTTGTTTTACAGTTTTACTGTTATAGTTATTTTTTTCTGGTTATGTACTGTTCTATGTGATATTCGTTTCTTGAAAAATAATAAAAAAGAGTGAATGGTGAATATTATAAAACTTAAGTGATAGCCCTAGGCCCTAAGAATCTCCCCAACGCCATGACAGACTTCTGTTTTTATCGCTACTCAGTGCCTGTCAATTTACTTGTGAAGAACCTTGGGAGTGCCAATTTCCCCAAATTTCTCATTTAAATGCCATAGATATATTGTGAAATAGACTACTTTAAAGCCCTTTTCTCAGGCAGCCCTCCACTTTGACTAAACCTTCATAACTTTCACAAAATGCGCAAAATCACAAAATCTTAACCAAAGCAAAAAAGTTGTCTGCATCACACCAATCTTAACATAACTAGTTCCCTTTAAAGCGTCAAGGTATAACATCTTACTTGAAAGGGATTAAATGGGCTTTGTCTACATATTTAAAATATCTCTTAGTCCCTCACAATCCAGTCTTCTTTGAAATAGTCTATCTGATTGTGTTGGAATCAGACTCAATCTCAGGATTTAAATCCAGATTTAAAACGTACTCGTTTAGAACACACCTGTTCAGTTGTATATCACATCATTTGCATGCTACTGTAGTTTATTTTCAACTGAAGGAGCGTGCAAATTCACATATTCTTCCTCTCGTTGTTTTTCAGTTTCCGACAACGTTTTGCTTTCTCTTTGCTTTTCTCTCTCGGGAGAAGGAGGACAAGAGGTTCCTGTCCAGTGAAGTAGCAAACATCAAGAATCAAGAATAGAGAATGGGCCGCCTGTGGTGTAATGAGAGTTATCTCACCAGCCATCCATCTACAACTCAGCAGTTTACGGAACATCTTTATTGTCCAATATATGCTATGTGTTGGCCGTCATGCTTCTTTCCAGGAGTTCAGGAACTGCCTCTAGGGTGAAATCGTTTTCCAGCTTTTTACAGACTGGGTTTTCTGATTTTGTAATTTCCTCTGGATTGTTGTGATGTACCATAAGAATGAAATAATTGATTAATTGCCTTTTTTTAAATAACTAATCAATTTAAAAGGACATGTGTTTGGCAGCAATTCATATAAAAAATGTGTATAACACGTGTGGCATCATGGAGATGAAAAAATTATATGTGGACATTAAGATATGCATTTTAGTATCACTGATGATTGGTGGGTGTTGTAGATAGCGTGAGAGACAAAGGAGCTAAAAGTTTTAATTAAATTTTTCATGAACAAATTCGCAAAAGGCTTTCAATCAGTAGAGCAGGGTGAGTTAAAAGGCCTGAGACACTAAGGTTCGGTAATTGGTTTGCATCCTTGTCGTTAATCATAAGACAATCTCAGTTATAATGGTGCTGCTTGATGGTAATAATAAAGACAGTTCCCTTGTTCCCAAAATGTTAAAATAACACCATTTATGGTTGGTTTCACTCAGACTGGATCCTCTGTTGACAGGTAACCTACTTCAAATTATATATTTTGATTGAATAATTTGCAGCATGCTTTTTCCACAGTGCATAGCTACAAGTTGCTCTGAATTCCACCGGTTAGATCCTGCTGACTATAGATATAGCTATAATGTTCATAAAACCCTGGTGCCTTTCACTGTATATTTAAAACCCAGATGAATAAAAATAATGACATTTGGCAGTGACAATAATACTACATTTCACATGATATTGTGAGTGACTGAGCAAACCATTGGTCACAGCAACAGGCCATGAATGAACTGGTGCGCAGATGATACAAAATCATTTTCCACAATACAATGATCCCATTAGACTATGCACATCATATTTTTATTATTCGACATACACCTTTAGAAGGTACAAAGAAAGAAGCACATGCTCTCCTCCTTGGAGATTGTATATATTTTCTTGGTAAGCAATAATTTGTTTCCATGGAAACTAGACAACACCAGTGTTGTGTGGGGTTGCAGACGGTAAACTGTATAAGGATAAGTTTAAAAAGATGTACAGCTTGTATGCAGAAATACTTCTTTTTTTTTAAACAAGGCCATTTTTATATAGCCAGTGCAGCTTTATAAAAATAATTTCTGAATTTCTGAACTTAATTAAACGATCTGAAATACGTATATGTGTGGTAAATAAAACAACTTGTTTTTTTAAAACGTATTTTAAATACCATTTCATTTGAAAAATTAAAAAACAAGCATGAAGCTTGACGATAGCCTCAACATTGGGTAATAAATTCCTCTCTCATCTTCCCTCACTTACAACTCCAGCTGTGTCTTCCTGTCCAAATAAATGCAAGAATTTAGTCATGAGTAATTTGCACAAGGCAGAAGGCGCAGCTGACAGCCTCAGCAAGGACAATAAGCCACGCATCGTCCTTGGTTACAACGGAAACAAGAGAGGAGTGGAGAGTTTGGACATGGTCACTGAGATGTAGTGTTGTGATCGGATGGTGGCCCACTGGCCTTTAGTCCTCTGCAATATATTCGATGTGTCGAACATACAATACATTAGTGCTTCCGTTTGAAATCAACACTGAATGGAACATCGGGAAATGTCTCAAGAGGAGGGCCGCGCCTTCCCAGAGAACTAACACAATCATATCATGACAGCGAAAATGAACTAGGCAAGTAAAACATAGTCAAGTTCTAGGAAGATAGAAAAAAATCTTATAAAAGATTTGCCTATTGTGCCCATCGTTGCAAATATAGATGTATAACGTGTTCTTTTGTGATAGTTGTTTGTCATAAGGTAAATGTGGTCTGTATGGACCACAAAATATAAAAAAAGATAAGTAATGAGTTGATGTAAAACACATTGTTGGGGGGAGTAATATTTAAATGTTGTATTTCGTTGTGATTCATTGTCCCCAACATCACAACCGTACCAAAATGATTAACATGATAGAAGGATTAAATGCAATAATAGCATTTCAGTTTCCTGACACAACCAGGAAATGCACTTTGTGGTGTATCAGGGAAGTTAATGGCACTTCACTTACAAATCATAACTTAAAAGGTGAATGGCATTTATTCCCTGATTCACAGATAGGGACCCAGCAAATTGTTGATGTTAATAAAAACAGATAGGAGTCTCACCAGATATGAGATATATATTATACAAATTTTTTGGTAACAGTTTTGGTTAGTTACCAACCCTTCTGGGTTCATAACAAGGAGTCAGACACCGTTTGAAAAGTAAACGTGGTCTTTGTTTTGCCTATGCTGCCTGAAGAAAGGCAGATCAGGCAGTAGAAAGACACTTCCCGAAACATAGGGAAAAACGCGTTCCCCAGCCTTGAAAACTGAATCCATCATAAAACAATCATTCTGAATCTGAAGCAAAACTATTTTTGACTGGTTTGCGGTTGTCAGTTTTGCGAAAACTGCCAAATAACAGCATATCTACCACGCTCGTCAAATTATGTAAAATTACTGTGACATGAATAAATACTAAATACCAAGCACTATTTCTTTAAAGAAAGACAACGTGTCCAACCGATCCCCTAATAGATATCGACAGCACTTTGATAACAAGGGTTGTTAAGGACACATAACGAAGGGGAGCTTGTCGTGTAACTGACAGATTATTTGGTCTTGTCTTTGGTGCGGGAGTGCTGTGTTATTACATCCATCCTGTAATGGGAAAATAATGATTAGCCTTCAGATGAAGCTCAATACTGTGTACTGGGACTAATTACTTTTGATGCGTGGAAGATTGGTATTCATACATTGTCAAAATAGAAAAAGTACAAGCCATCAAGCTGTTTAATTAATGCAAATGTCAACTTCTTTTTCTTTTTTTTCTTCCAAGCGCTATTTGCATTTAGTCATTATAACGGGGAGGATAAAAATGTTTGTGTAAGAAATAGCTCTGTGCGGAATCAGGAACTCAATCTGTGATGAGTTCCATCCAACACAGAAAATAATAATAGCAAACTGAAGAGGACGTAATTCTTCCCAAAAAAAACGTAAGGCTTATCCCTCCAGCGTTAGAGTAAGTGAATATTGTCCCAGAGACACAATGCCACAGTGTTAGAGTAACCAAATATAGCCCACCGCCCGACAACAAAAATGCCCCAGTGTTAGAGTAACCGTATATAGCCCCCAGAGACACAAATGCCTCCAGGTTTTGGCTAAATCTGTCGTAATATTTCATTCTTGAGTCCCTGTAAACTTTGAGTTTGGCCTTTTTAGTGTCTGCTGGTTTTGGAGACACCTCTTGACCTTTTATTACACAATAAATTGTGTTTTACTGCACAATTAACAAGACTCAATGACTGCACGATTAAGAGAGTAAAGAACCAAAACTAATAGACCCTGCAGCCCAGTGAGTAACACATTTTTGAGACACTAGCTCTTAGCAGCGCAATGTGCATACTGTGGTTTCTCTAGGCAGCCTCAATCAACACCAGATGCCTTGGATTAAAGGTAGGTAGAATAGACAGTGTCAGCTGTGTGTATTTAGATAATCTTACTAAAGTTGTCATGTGCTTCCAATAATTTCACTCCGCTCTTATTTGCATTGGCACAGTTGAATCAATAAAACACAAAGATGCTGAGTGAACTACTGCATTATCAGGTGAGCGTAAACCACAAACTGTGAGGCCAAAGATTGGTAACTACAGGATTATACGTCTGACAAGTTTTTTTAGATTCTTCCTGAAGTTGTGTGTGATTTGAAAAAAAATGTTTTTCCTTTATACATATGATTCAAACTGCGCCTTGCAGAATCGTGTTCTTAATCATTGCAAAGAATGTAATAGCGATGTCTGCTTGTTTGATTTACGTTTAATAGCACAATGGGCCTAGGGAGATGAACAGAATAACATGTAGAACTCTCATTGCGATGAACAGAAAAATGAGGACTTTACAGATTTACTGTGCTGCAGATACTCAACCTTGAACATATCCTGTATTGTAATTGGAGGACTTCCTCTGCCCTTGGAGTTGAATAGATATGGCACTTCTGGGCTGTTTGAATATATTCGCCCATATAGTGTCTCTGGGTTTTCAAGCTAAATAATGCCTTGAACAACATGACAAGGCAATAGAACCATTTCTGTAGGTGTATAAATAATTATAAGACATGTGCCAGTACATAATGTTGTATGCTAAAAAAAAGAATACCAAGCATTCTACGCGTTAAAAAAAAAAAAAAAATGTTTTAAAAAAAGTTTATATATGCAGTACTGAGCTGTCAGTGTGGAGGAGTGGTGCAGTTTTAAATGGAAGTTAATCCCACACCCTTCCTTCATGGTCATTGAATGTCACAATGACCATGCACATCATAGGGATTTAGCAGAACCGAAATACTTCTGTGTTCACCTGCAGTTTTTGGGGAGTGTAGGCACATCTGTGTTCACCTGCAGCGATGTGGAGTCCAGGCAGCATTAAAAAAGGGATGTGTTGTAGAATTTTGTAAAAGCAAATCCAAGGCTTATGCTGACAGGCAGTTCTCCATACTTCGATACTCCATACCACCTGTGGAGGTGGACAGGGTGGTGTAATCCAAGGATTACATAGCAGGCCACAGTATTGAGAGTGGTGAGGCTCACACTGCAATCAGACTGCCTCTAAACTTTGACCCCCACGATTTAAAAAAGTGCTGTACATTTCTCATCTGAATAATTCAGTATTAGCAATTAAGACTACTTGCTTGTTGTTTCATTCGCTCACAGAATGCTTTTATCTTTGCCATCATTGAGAGTTTATGGTTTGCAGTTTCACCCACACGTTCAGCTATGGGTATTAACTGCTGTAACTTAGGGCGTGTATTCTTCTCAAGAACCCACAGTTCTAATAGAAATGAAACTAGAGGTTTTTTCACCACATTTTCCCATTTGGCTGCTGTTCTCTGAACCGCATTTTCAGTCTCAGACGTCACTGTGGGGACTGCTGATTGAACTTAGTGTTGTGGCTACCGTGTCTCGGACTCTGCGGGGCACCGTCTTTAAGCATTATTTTCATGATTTCAGTACAGAGTGACCTACAACAAAGTTAAAACAAACATGTAGATGGTCAGCACCGTATGTGGCCTACAAAGTCATCAAACAGAGGCTTTCAAAGTTCTAATCGCCCAGATACATATAAAAGAGCCAGTTTGTGGCGGTGTTGTAACATCCTGGGAGCGGTCCGCAGTGGTGGTTTGGAAGCTAGCGAATGACTCAACAGTGACAAGGTGAGAGATTTAGTGGAGATGCCGAGCATTCTCATTTTTAACTGGAGTGATTGCAGCTCATTAAGGTAAACCCGCATGCGTTGGCCGTTACTCCATTTCCCAACGCAATGATTTATAACTCTTCATAATGGCCTCACCATCTTATGGGGATACCAACGCATTTGGCGGAAGAGCTGTGGATTCTGGTAATAAAATTATTATTTTCATTTCTCATTTGTGCGGGGTGCCGTGAGAAAATAAATCTGCGACACAAGTGCCCACACACAGACACGACTCCAGCGGAATTCGTCTCCATACAAGCGCCAGGGACTGCGTATCTTAAGGCAACATAGCCACCTCATGTGACATCTGCTCAATTAGAAATGCCCGTGAGGCTACAAAACACACAAACAGAACTGAATCTCAATCAGATTGGCTTGCCGCCATTGCTATTCTAGTCCAGTCACTGTCTCGCTCCCCATGTTGATATCGATATGGCTCTTTCATTGCTTAGTGGCAAGACATTTGAAATATTTAGACAAATAAAGCTTTTGTCCCACAACAATATGCCAAATGGGTGGAGTCCCATGTACAAAGAAAATGTCATCACATCTAAATCAGTGATGCACATTGAAATCCTTTATATCGGACATGGACCTCTTCATCACATCTAAATCAGT
>JAOVYW010005524.1:0-12197 GCA_025775045.1 Hiodon tergisus
AGGGACAGGAACCACCAACCCACTTTCATTTCACCGGATCCATCTCCTCACCCAACACATTCTCGATCATGCTCCAACTAAGGCAGAGGAGGGTGCCAAACTCCTCACCAGGAAAAGGGCTGACGGGCCTCGTTGGCAAGGGCACTGCCACCATTAACCATGCCAGCAGTAGCTAGCAAGTTACAACGCCGAGGTCTGATTAGCGATCTGGCTAACCAGAGGATATAGCTGAACTGCATGGTAAGACAGTGTTTAAAAATTAAAAATGTATAAAGGAGGATATCTCTATACATCGGAACATTCAATCCAAAGGGGCTGATAAGCACCAGGGATGTGCCCTCCGTCCCCTGTTGTAACGTTAGCTTTAATTTGCAGTAAAAGGCCTCAGATATCCTACATTTGCAGGTCATTTCTCACTCAAACTGACGAGAAATGTGTCACATCCACAGAGTAGGAGGTGTGAGGAGAGGAGGACACAGATGTCTTCACCGCTGACACACACAAAACCCTCTTTTAGCCCAATATAATATCTACAATATAAAACAAACTTACCAAACAAATAACGGAAAACAAACGGTAAACGGATACTAAAACTATTCCAGTGAAGTACCTTGCTCGAGGGTACCAGAACCACCTGGTCACAAGCAAAGAAGAACCTGAAGATCTCCAGAACTCCACTGCACTGAACGCCGATCGCGAGCCTTTGCCTCACCTGCGCTGACGCTGGTCTGGCTGTCCTGGGAGTCGCTGGGCTGGGGGCTGTCGAGGCTGGCGGCGGCCGTCGCCGCGGAGACCGCCGCCGCCGCCGCCATGGCCGCCGCAGCCTTCTTCTTGGCCCGCCTCCTCTCGGCGGCCTGGGAGCCCTCCTCCTCCTCACTGTCGCTCTCGCTCAGGTCGTCGAAGCCGAAGTACTTGATCTTGTAGTTGGTGCTTCCCGAGGATGTGGGGTCTCCTTCCACCTCCTGACCCTCGTTCTCCTCGAACCCAAAGAAGTCCAGCTTGCATTCCTTTTTGGACTTGCTCTGCACGGGCCGGAACCTGCGCCGGGGATAAAAGTCCAGACCGCACCGTTTTCTACCTAGCCGCGTTCAACAAACAGCACAGAGTTGTGCAGACATTCGCTAGCAGTGAGCTTTAGATGTTGCAGGTTCATTAGCCAACACAGTGTGGATTTAACATAACATGCAACCTGAAAAAGAACGGAGGTGTGTGTCTGAGGATGAAGGGCAGGACAGGGAAACACAAAAGGAAAAGAACAAACAAGGGCACCTGGCAGGCTTGGCAGGGGCAGCCTCTGTCTTTTTCCTCAGCCGACCCGCCTCCCCCAGGTCAGCGGGGGCCGGGGTGGAGAACTCCTCCACGCTCCGGTCCATGGAGTCCTGGATGGTGACGTTGCACACCGACAGGCAGGACGGGTGCAGCACGGTGTAGTCCCTGGCCCGGCCCCGGCCGGCCGGCTTGCAGTCCGCGGCAGCGCCGCTCTTGAGGGAGGCCGCGCCGGCGTGGGGCGCCTTGCTGTCCGCGCCGCCGGCCGGCTTGCCCTTGTTGGGCCGATGGTACGTCCGGCAGTTGGAGGGTCGGAGGAGGGACTGGGAGTTGTCTTGGGGCTCGGCCGGGACCTCGGGGTCCCCCTGGCCGGCCTCGTGGCTTTTGGACGTGTGGGAGAAGTCCCCGTCGGGCTCGGGGGACAGCTCGCCCCGGCCACCGCCCCCTTTGGTCTCGTAGCTGCTGACCCACAGTGAGGGTGGGTCCACGGGCTCTGTACTGGGGGAGGCCGACCTCAGCCCCACGGCAGAGTTCCAGCTGTCCAACGAGTCCTGGGCCTCCGTCTTTAGAGTGGTGCTCTGAGAGATGGGCTTCCGGTCGCTCTCCGACGCGTTTTTGTACCAGGAGT
Source organism: Hiodon tergisus (assembly GCA_025775045.1). NCBI lineage: Eukaryota > Metazoa > Chordata > Actinopteri > Hiodontiformes > Hiodontidae > Hiodon > Hiodon tergisus. Next base: position 1,895 of record JAOVYW010005524.1, read on the forward strand.
AGGTATCGTTCGCGCCGCCGTCGCTTGGGCGAGCTTGCAGCGTCTTGTCTGGGAGAATAAAGAGGAATTGTGTTAACGAATCATGACCACGTTCTACACACCTCAAGTACCCCCTCGTTGCTAATCTCAGACACAGCCAACGAATAAAAGCTCCATACAAAAGGCAGGGTCGTTTTTTTCCCCATAATTGCACACAAAGACGGAACGGAAGCCCACAACATGCATATTGTTGATTCTGGCTTACGTTTTTTTTTTTTTAAACAGGGCAAAATACGCAACACTTAATCGCCGCCACAGTTTCACTGGACAAACAGTGGTGCACTGGAGGCACGCACAGACACGTTTCACACTCCAAGCCCAGGCGCAAAAACGCCCATTACTGCTTCTGAGCGCACTCCTACTAGGAAAAGAACAGTGGCCACCGTACCCGTCCCCACGGGGGTGCTGTTGGAGACGTCACTTGAAGCGAACCTCAAACTTGCACTGGATTTCCACAGTCTGTGTGAAGAGGGTCACCGGTAGCCCCGGGCAGCAGAAACCATAAATGGACATTGGAGCGATCTGCTAACGCAGGGTTCGGAAGTACCGTTTCTGCTCTGACAACCACAGTGTCGGGAAATTAGGGAGCAAGGCTGATGAGGGTGGTGGTGGGGACGCCAAGAGTAACACCCAAAACAAATAGCCTAAAACAAACTACAAAACCCATCAGCCTACTTGGCGTGATGGGCTGATGTTGGGTAAACAGTCCCAGACTGCAGTTACTCCGGTTAAACCACGCGGATTCGTCAGAAACGGCGATCGCGCTAAAGGAACCCTCTTCTGCGCGCAAGGCCGATCAAAATCGACGCGACAAGCACAGCATGACGTTCTGACCACAAGGAAATTACACAACAACAGCCGACATCTCAGAGCGCGGTTGTCTTGACCGCTTAAGAGTGACGTTCATTTCCGCTGTCGCTCAATTCCTTCCGGAGTTTCCGGAGAAACCAGCTCAACGTCCTCTCCGTACATCTGGCAGGAGCGCTTCTCGCGGCGAAAGCGTTCTGGAAACTAGAGGCACCCACCACGCCGGGGGACAGAACGTTCCACAATGCCGTGATGCGTAGCAGCGGCGCGCGCGGCAGGATGCTGCCAAGCACCCTCTCCGGTCCCAGGGCAGGCTGCCAGGCTGGGCACAAACCCCCGAGCCTGTATGAGAACATTTTCCACTGGAAGTAGTAAGTAATAGCTTACAACCAACCGTTCTGATCCCCAACATTTTTGTCAATTAAGGAGACCTACAGAAACATTTCTCTGCAATGCATCAGGCTTTGCCAATGTGCTCAATAACTGAGGTGACATTCCACAACAGACCATGTAGGCAGGATCCATTCGCGTCTAATACATAAGCATCAGTTTCAGCATTTCAGACACAAACCGAGAGACGCTTTTCCTAAAGAACTCAAAGAAATAGTGTGGAAAGATTACCCCGCCTCTCTAAATTTTGTAATCCTGCTTCAATAATCACCTGAAACCCCTAATCCTCTTTAGAGCCTTTAGCCCCAAATTGAGAAAGGAGTCTCCTACTTCGCCTTCGTCTACAGCTACACGCACCGGGCAATTGGCTTAAATCGAACGTTCAAAAGTAACAGACCGTGCCTCCACATCCAATGCCAAAACTTAATTATATTCAAACCGTTCAGCGAAACTCGAAGTACGGTTGCGTGGCATTCAAATTGTTAGCAGGCCACAAAAACGTATCAATTTATTACACAAACACACACACACACACACACACACACACACACGGATTGGTTCACGAAGTGGGGATTTGGTAGTCCACAAGCTTAGCCTACTTATGTGCTGAACAATATGCATTGGCAAGTACGCAAGTATGTCAGTCTGTTTCCAAGGAAACCACTCAGGATCAGGACAGTCATTCCGCACACGCACCAGGCAAGCACTCCCACTGATCTAGATTTATGATTTACATGACAACTTCAAAACAGATAACTGGAGACACCTTTACATGTTCACAGTCAAATATCTCAGTAACTTTCCATGAAGCACAGGTCAATACAGACGGGACAGTTGTACATTTTTAAAACAAACTGAAATACAAGATGCATTTTATTTTATACGCAATAAAGTTGAAAGTTCAGCATGGACTGGCCTTGAGTCATCTGCACAAGACTTCCATAGGGGCGGCTGCAAGTCGATTCATCTCTGGTAGTTTCATTTCCCCCGTTATCTTAAAGGCTCCACGCAAAACCATTACCTCTTGGCAAGTGCCAAAAAAAACTCAGAGCCAATCAAAGCAGATCAATGCACTCATCTTCAATCATCAATTCACATCTCAGCTGATCGACCAGCAAGCTCACAGAGTTTACTCAAATCGCACCGATCGCCACCAACAATTAGCATTCACAGTTTCCAAAAGATACATTTTCTCCCCAGAAACAGAAACTAAAGCGCCCATAACGCCAGGCCCACTGCTTAGAAGGCACAAAGGTTTGTTTGGTTTAGTAGCGAAAAGCACTATGCCCTCCTTCACCTTTTCACTTCTCCCGTAACAGACCGACCCATGACCCAAAACATAGGCAAGGCTTTTAGGAACCTCTAACCTCACCTTCAACTTCCGTATTCTTTTATCGAAATTTTAAACCACAACATTAAATCAGTGGTCCACCGTGATTTTTTAATAAGTGTACAGTAGTTTGAGAATTTGTATAGGGGAAAAGTCGTCTTCCGAAAAGCACAGCAGCAGTTTGTTTCTCAGCACACTGCGGACAGCCTTGCAACACTGAGCCACACATTTCAGTTCCAAGCAAGGCTTTAAATTATTACCGTCGTTAAGCTTTCAACAGAGCCGGTTCTTTAAGAAACATCGAAGGCGTTAAATAAACATTAACTCCGTCAGACCGTCCAGGTTTCAAAACGTCCCTTAAGTCAGTTTCGGATGCGTTGACTTTTCAATCTCAACAGACCAAGACCCTCTTTAAAGGCCTAGTCACAAAACTCAAGGGTGCACGGAGTTTGTTCCCACCCGAATAAAACCTTTGTTAACCCAAGGCAATTTAAGATACTCGAAGGATATGGTTCATCCCAATTTCAATAATTTAAGGGATATAAAGAAATGAAAACAATCGAGTCACCCTCTACCAACTCTGAAACTTTTGCCCAGTTATGTATTGGATACCCACCTTCCCCTTGCTTTTATAAAAAATAAAAATAAAAATAAAAAAGCGCTTCTTGGTATGATAGGAGACATGGCAGAAGGATGGCATTAAGGTCCGGCTCGTTCAGCACAAGGCCCGTGAGACAGACTCGTTTCTGCTGTAACACAAGGTCCCCTCCCCGCGGATACGCATAACTCAGAACGTCCCATCTCAGCGCCGTCCTCTGACCTGCTGCAGGAAACGCCGCGCTGTTGCGGTCGCAACAAACGGCAGTCACAAAATTGGATGTTTGCAGGTATGTTGCAAAGGCGACGATTTTTTATTCATGATGGAATAAAATGTTTCTACTCAAAAAAAAAAACTAACAAAATCAAGCTATAATTAAACTTTTGACACAACCAAATGAGGATTAGGGGCTCACAGGGGGTTCTCACGGGCTTCTTCTTCACACGATCTGTGTATATTTGACTTGTGTTCCGTCAGGGACACGGTTCAAACGTTCACAGCGTACCATTCCATTGGTAGAGCTACTCTGCGGGCAGTATTAGCTTGCATTACTAGCAGCGTCCGGTCAAATGCCTGTTCTCTCACCGTGGGCACCAAATTCCACCTCACTCCTGAGCGCCAGAGTCAACCGATAACAACGGCTCACGCGTTTACTAATTACTTGGGCGCGCCCCGGCACAGGCGAGACCTCGCCGAGCATACGCAGAACACGAGGGCAGGTAGTTGCAGAAAGCTCTGGTGGGTGGCAGTCACCAGCGAGGCTCAGATAACTTCAACTCCAGGGTGGTGGGAGAACAGGTATGTCACGCACTGGAATGTCTGCTGGATCCACTGCGCGAATGAAACGCTTAGAGATCCTGCAAGTCCTGAACGCTGCCAGTTTACCAGTCAGACTAACGGAGTGTCCTGGACTAGGTTTCAGGCAGGCCGTGTCGCACAAAAACCAAACAAAAACATCCTCTTTCCCGCTCAACCTCCCTGTGGGAAACACTACCTCGGGCCTCCCAGCCTTTACTCAGTATAGCACTCTAAAACCGCTTGGACACAGGTTCATCCGAACGGGCACATTTTTCCCCGCATTCAAACCCCATAGATCCAATCATTGAAACATGACATTTTAAATGACTTAAGACGACCACAGTAATTAACGTGAGAGAGCAAAAACACATCAGCCAAGCGTCAGCCGGTTAAACGGCAATTACATTCTGTTACAATTAATCGTGCCGCCCACACACACCAATCAGGACTGATCTTTTGTCATCGTTCTGGCGCGGGCATCGGAACGGTTATCACTAGGGACGTCAGTGTCGGTGCAGCTCAGAGCGCACGTGCAGACAGGGCCTGTTATACACAGAAGAAAAACGTGCTCTCACCTCCGCCGCCGCAGTTGAAGACGTAGCCGTGTCTGACCTCAGACGAAGCGTGCGTGCTCCTGCCGCCGTCCGGGGCGGAGGACAGCCTGCCGGGGCCCGTGGGCTCGGCTCCGGCACCCTGTCCGGACGGCACCCGCGGCCTCTCCTCCCGGGCGGGCACCGCGGCGGCCTTGGGCTGGGGGGCGTTGCGCGAGGTGACGGGTTTGGAGTCGTCGTCGCTGTCGAAACCGAAGGGGTCCTCCGAGCTGTTGTCATTGGCCGGCCGCTGCCTTTTGGGCAGCTCGGCCGGCTCCAACCTCAGGCTGGGCCTCTTTGTGCCCAGCTGTGCCTTGTAGGTGGTCTCCCCCCATTTGGTGCTGAGGGTTGCCCTCTTGTTAGACAGGACCTCGTCAAACTTGGAACTGCCATCCCCTCCCTTCCGGCTGTAGGTTTTACCAAATCTTGATGTCATTGTGGCGACTGTTTCATATTCTCTGTGTGGGGAAAATAAGAAGGTCAGTCCAACTCTTAGGGTAAAAACACCGGAAGGACACCGAGAACTGCTTCTAGCCAACGAAACCTAGCCTTCCACGGTGTGAACTAATCCTGACCAAAACCAATCTTATTGAACATGAGGAATGTGGGCGTTCTGTTCACTTTAAAAATCACAAATACCGTTTTTGCCTCTATATACAGTGACAGACTGTTTGGCGGTATTTCAGTCCTTGCTTTTTGAAATAAACAACCGTACATTAAAAAGTAATAACGCGTTATATAGGTATGCATGTACGCTAGACCTTGTAACTCAGTACAGATACTTGGTAATAATTCAGACATGGGTTCCTGTAACCTGCCTTTGTCATGTGACGTAAAGACGCCCATTCGTTTCCCGAACCAGTCTGATTCAGCTGAGTGCTACATTCTATAAACCTGTTTTATTATCTGATGTAGATACATTTCATTATGCACATTAGGTAGCTACTGTTCAGGTAAAACAAACCAGTTGTGGCGATACCTTTAAAAGTGTATTACAAAAAAAGCTCAACAGCAAGTCCTCCACAAAAATATTACTTCCGTAATGGAATTTGAAAGTTTTTCCAGTAGTTTCAAATGACACAATCATACTGAGCGTACTAATCTTCAAATAAGAACCAACTCCAGACATGGGCAGGGAAGACGATATAACATTTGTTATTCCAAAGAAACCCCATCTAATTAGCCTTTACACAACTACCACAGGCAGCCGAGTCCATTGCTTTAGAATGTCCCTTCGAAAATCTGACAATCATCATAGTTTTCAGAAACTCAATTACACCCAAGTGTTCAAGCTGTAAAATGTGGCGTTGTGTTATTCAGACTGAACTATTATTTTATGGGTATCATTTTAAATCCGAACCTCGCATAGCTATCATAATATACAACATAATTAACGCTTTATCTTACATTAGGTTTAATGTACCGACTAGTGTCAATTTCGCCATGATGTATTTAGCTAATGTATGGGTAAATATTATTAGTGTCCGAAAGAGGGTTATGTGGTTTTCAACGAGACACTCAAACGAAACCAACATGGGTTCTTATGACACTTCGCCAGTTAAAAGTAACTTTTGTATCCAGCCGCCATTACTAATGAGTAACAACCCTTCAGAAAATTTAAATTAACGTTCAATGCAACATTTCAAACTTGAGTCGTTTGAAAAATTGTCTCTCACAATTCCAAATATAACATCACAGGCCACTCAGCAGTTTCAGCCGCGATGATCACATTTTAGATATGGATTACTAGGTGACGGTATACGACGCATGCGTAGTAATAAACTCATTGCACAGATCGTAAACAATCTAATGTTTATTTTAAAACAGCGAAATGGCTCCGTCGCGGGGGTTACAATCTACAAACAATAGATATCTGATATACGGCTAATCAATCAGTCAAGTACGCATATCCGCGTGAATTACACTATAGAATCCCTCCACCTTTAACTTAAATTTCAATAACTGCGTCGGTAACTACATCGGCAGCAATACACCGTGCGGCTTCAACACAAAACATTACTTAAAATGGCTAGCCGTCTAGAAAATAATAGACAAGTCAGGCAGCGATTCGTAACCGGTGTTTTACAGGACCCTGTTGTTGGCTATACAATTAGCTACCTCGGGTAGCCACTATACGTGTCGCTTCATCAACTCTACCTATAGATACTCGTACACAACCGATTATCTAGCTAAAGACCTATCTGCAATTAAACCTAAGTCAGTTAGCAAGACATGCATAAATCGAGTCACGTCAGAACGTCAAGTTAACGGTTCGTTAGTAACCCTGCTAGCAACGGCCGGCCAGCCAGACCAAAAACCAACACAAAAGTGTCCTCCGCATCACCCACACATAAAATTGTATCCACTGCAAAATGGAGCACGTTCATTTGTGAGAATTAGCCAACTTGGTGCGTCCTTTATTCACATAGAAATAAATAATGATACTGTCAAATCCGTGTTTAGTAAATTAAGGCACATAGCAAATAAATACGGGACAGGAAACATCCTTAGCTTGGCGATTTATCTCGCCTAGATATAAGTGTGGTTCGTAGCTTGGTATGACAGTTGCATATTTTGAGACCGTTATTTATTCGTGCTCCCGACTTTAGACCAAGAGGCTAAAGAAAAGACCACTGATGGTGTTTGCTATTTAACTAGCGTGTTAGCCACTAAGTACGTCGATGACTACAATATCGGCTTCCTTACGGCAATTAGCTAGCCGGAAATTATATTTAGCACACAAGTATAAATGCAAGCTGCCGGTAAACTACTAACCCACTTACTTGCCGCTCGAACAGGCCGAACCACTCACTCACACTCCAAGGCGGCCGCTTCTTTCCACTCGAACCCGACAGGGCCTCCTCCTATTAGCTTCCTCACACAATATAAACAAGGTAGCAACTACTTGGAGCAAAGACAGATGTTGGCTCTTTGACCAGTACAGCGAACCTTGAGGCACTGGGGTCGGAAACAACGTTAGTTTTTAAAGTTGTATTTCTGTTATTATCATTTATTTAGCGATTTCAAACTCGACTGACTCGCGAATGCTGCGCCGATGGCTTCCATTCGAGTTCCCCCCTCCCTCGATCCTTCGCTGCCAACACCACCGTCACTTAGCCGCAAACAAAATGTTGTCCAATAAGAAAGATATATGTTAGCATGTGACGCTTAACTCGCCGCGCACCGTTTAGTGCGAGAGAGAATGATTGGAAGACTACTATTCTACATTCGAAAAAGACGAGCAGAGAGTGGCTGCATGAAGGGGAGTAGAAACGTGTGGAATGAAACGTAATCGCGTAAAACGAAAGATGAGTCGGGGATTGTATTTTCGTGAATACCTCTGTAGTACATGCTCTAGTAGATATAGAGTGTGATGCATTTTTATTTATTTATTTTGGAGATTCTGTAATGGTTATGCTGGCTACTATTATTACTACAAAAAATTATAATTGGAAAATAGAATCGCCTACCTATTAAATATATACTATATTAAGTTTTTCTTTCTTTTTTCGAACACAAAACCAAAATTTCGTCGGAACGTGTGTGATGCACAAACCAGTTTTCAAACATGTGGCAGTGAATTAAATGGTGTATAGCGTCGACTTGATATAGTTTAAATGGATGCAGTGGAAGAGAACTCGAGAGGGCTCACAACGGCACGACAGAGTGAGGAATTTATTCAGAAAAACCGAACCAAACTATTTTCTGTAATCTAGTTCGTCTCTTAATGTGTTTTGGTATGTGAGGTCAGCGACACTCCGTTCTCGTAATGGATGGCCTAAACTTTGCGGTTTACTTAGAGTTATAACTGCATTGCATTTTATTAATTTTCCAGTCGCTCTTAACCAGAGCTACGGGCTGCGTACAATCGGAAAGGCGCCCCAGGTAAAATAGCAGGTTAAAAAGCATCGAAATCGCATCAGGCAGGCCGTTTTAACTTTTAATTTTTAACTTAATCTTTAATCTTTGGGATGTGATTCACAAAATAAACGTCTTGTGTTGTGTCGTCTTACAACTCTATTTTAGATCGTAGGAGGCACGGTTAATGAGATTGGTAGTGACAGTGTTGCCCGCCACACCGCTTACCTCACTGGTATGAATAATCGGTGCGAATTTAATAGTCGCTTTGTAAACGGGTTTCTCAATGAGAACACAAAAAGGTTTAATGAGTTGGTGAAGTCTCTAAATTATGAAAATCCGCCTCCTTATGAATTTTTTAATGGATTGTTTATGGATCACGAATGCCTCAAAACAATATTAGAAATATAATATTACGGAAAAGCCCTCCCATACTCGGGATGCAATTTTGAAACGACATTAACAGACGCAACTCCATCTAGTCGAATGGCTGTTCATTCTTGAGAAATACATTTCATAGTTAATTTTATAGTTTTTGATTCGTTTAGATTATGTGAGCTCTACTGAATTTACGGCTGCTATTAACACCGTAATTACGATTTTAATGGATTGCTTCGTGCGGAAGTGACTGAATAATAGAAATTGGGTCTGTATCTACCAAGTAGTAGAAATTAAGCCGAAGACATTTCAGGGTCGTTAAGTTTAAATAGGTCTTCAATTGAGGGTTTTTTACTGCCACCTTCTGGTGCGAATCTTTCACCAATTATTTCAAAAACGTTTGAGATACTAGAAATTCTATTTAGGACAGACGGACACCATTCCTCAAAGGTACTAACGGGATGTTTTACACAGATGTTGTGCAATTCTATTGTTGTGGTGGCAACCACGCATTTCAGTAGGGATTTGGTGAATACAAATAACCAAAGGAAAACAATACTCCTCACATAACCGCATAAGCGGAAAAGGTATAACTTTTATGCGTAGCACGTCTGAATGAATCCCTTAAAATTGAAAAGTTTGTCACACAGACAACGTTAAACACTCGTTTAAGAGCAGGAGGCATTTTTCGGGGCGGTGACGCTCATTTCAAACGTGGATGGAGATGGTGGCGGCGTTTCAGTGGCTCTTTGCAGCGATAGTTTATCTGTCGACCCTTTCATTCCCAGAAAGCCCCCGTAAAACATGACGTCATCTGGTTCATACACTTTAAGGGTTGTAACGCGGTCTAGATGTCGCTTAACACTATCACAGGATTTTAAAATATATTTGCCGTTTCTTTTCTTCATGCAGATCCTTGCTCAAAGCCCCATTCCATGCTTTAGGCGATGTTGCTTCTGAGAAGAGAGAGAGAATAAGTTTTCCCCTGCCCATACTGTGCATCATGAGACAAGTATTTGTTTTTGCGGAGACGCCCATTGACAGTGTTACATCATTTCACGTGACGGTGCCGATGACTGGTCTCTAAGCAGGGACCATCAGTAATGTCGTCTCCTAGACGTGTCCCCATAATAGCCGTCTCTGCACAAACGTCAGCGGAGCAAAGCCGGAAAGATGAATACAAAGTGGTGCAGCCTCTTTCTCTGGGACTTGCTGGGAGTGAGGGCAGTGAGGGTAGTGAGGGCAGTGAGAGTGGGGAGGGCAGTGAGGGCAGTGAGAGTGGGGAGGGCAGTGAGACTGGGGAGGGCAGTGAGGGCAGTGAGAGTGGGGAGGGCAGTGAGGGCAGTGAGAGTGGGGAGGGCAGTGAGGGCAGTGAGGGCAGTGAGAGTGGGGAGGGCAGTGAGACTGGGGAGGGCAGTGAGGGCAGTGAGAGCGGGAGGGCAGTGAGAGCGGGGTGAATCATTAAGGTGGATCAGTTATGGGGAGAAAAATGTCTATATTTGGTGAAACAAAATC
>JAOVYW010005526.1:0-12195 GCA_025775045.1 Hiodon tergisus
TAAAGTCGGCAAGAAGCCGAAAACCCCGGAAGTGTGTGTTTCCGATTATTCCGAACCCAGCACGTCGGCGTGCTACACAGGTTCAGCTCTATTAATCATCATTTGTTGTCGATCCAATCATGGCACTGGTGGGCATCTCTTCTCTCTCTCTCCTCATGTCTCTCCTACTCTTCTTCAGCAGGACCCCCATCACCTGACCAGCCCAATCATGACTGGCAGAGAAACTCTCAGCTGAGAATGACTGACAATATTTTTCATCCTTACAACATCCAGAGAAATGTTACTCAAAGAGATGAATCGGATTACTCGCATTTGGTCTCGTCTTGATGTTATTATAGTCTACATAAACTATAAAACAGAACAGTCTAATGCTGGTTTCTTTTAGTTTGTTTAAATGAAAACTGTATATACATTGTTTTATGAAAATATATAGGTGGCCAGTAACAGAGTTTAATACATACATAGACCAAAATATTTTCTAAGACTTTTTTGAGTTTTGTGGTTTTGATTGTTTAGTGAGCATTACTGTTTTCACATGGTTTGGTTTACATGACCGTGCCTGGAAAGCCGACCTCTATTCCTTCAAATCCCTCCATGCTTTCTATGGGTAGTGTTGATGTGGCCGATGTAGCACTCACACATGCTGCCACTTCATGACAGGCTGTTCTCACATTTTATAGCGGAGGAACTTTTTTTTTTGAGTGGCCATTACAATAGGATAAGCCAGGCTTTTTGCATTGATTCTGCAACAATACCTAAATCTTACCGCTACTTAGCACGTGCCACTGTGTATAACTTTACCGGTTCAATTAATTTCCTATTACTGGATTATATTTAGGTACCCATGTATAGTCCCCTATTGAGTGTCATCAGAAAATTAAGTTGCTTTGCTACTAATTGCCTGCTTCAGATAATTTAGATTTTTAAGAAGTTGCAAAGTCTAAATACATAATGTCCTCAACCTATCTAAGTTGTAACTTTTTGTTAATATTTAGGAAGCATCCAGAATATTTTTAAGGCTTCTACTTTACGGAACCCATGCTGACTATCACCTTTTCTCCAGGAATCTCAATCTTAACCCTAATGGTAGATTCTAACAATGTGTAAACTATGCAGGTTAAACTGGTGCAAGATCCTTTCTTATAGATATTTTATATATAATTTATATATATATTTAAAGTACCATGTTTCCACTTATCTCTAATTTCCATTGTGTAACGACTGGGGAAAAGGTCAGCATGCAGGTTGCAATGATCTCAGCAAATTATATAATCTGGGCCCACTGCTCTGTTTGACATGAATCAAAGCATTTAGTCTAATATGTCTTCTTGTGATAGTATTGATTAATGTGCATTGATTGTAGATTTCAATGTATCTGCAAGGGCTTTACAAAGCTTTACAAATCTTGTTTACTCTGTAAGAATCATTCTGAACACATTATTTATTAATTTGAAATAATTAATTAAAATGTACTGATTGTAGGTGTAATTCCATGGGAGCTGTTCCTGCTGTGAGAATTTTTGGATTGGTCTCTATCAGATTTGGCATGATGTCATTTTTGTGCAATTGTTCAAAAAGCCAGGGCATTTACTGATCTCTCCAGTGTGGCTTTTATGTCAGGGCACTGTCTTTCAAAATATGAATTTATATCTCGACTTTACGGCTGCCCCCAAACATTATATCACTAGGCATCATTCCTTAGCTTGAAGCTTGTTGACTTTGTCGATGGAAATTGAACAATCTAGAGATATACAAAAACATTTACCCCTACATCTTACATTTGAGCCTCCAGGGAGATTTCCTCCTTCCATTACGTGCGAGTAAAGCATACATAAGACTTTTTTCATTTTGAATGCAGCCTCAAAATCAACCAAGAGCAGGCAAAGACGCTGGAAATGCCAGTTGAGTTCAATTAGTCGAGCAGAATTTTAAAAATACATCAGCCTACATGCAATAACTACCTGGAAAAATGTGGATAAAAAACCCCACAAGAATCAAAGAGATTAATGTGTGATGTTAAATTGTGATGCAAATGTGAAATCACAGAGAGGCTAAAGCATCAAATTATTGTCAGCAGCATGAGAAATTTCTGTCGCAGTAAACAACGACAGACCAAGGCAGCTAAAAAAAAACGATTCTTTTGAACGCACACTTTGAGGAAATCTAAAAGTAAGCCTTAAAAGTATTTGGTTTGAAGAAACAGACAAGTTGTGATGCAGGTTCAAAGCTAGTGAAGGATGCATTCAATGAATGACACCTTGAATTTGAATAGCTCGGAATCTTCCAAATTATTATTCAGAAAATGTTTTTATTGTTTCAATGTTTCAAGCTTTCTTTGCCCAAAAAGACAATGTTAATGAGATGCCAGCATTTCTTTACTTACCTGTATCTGTAAATAGGGAAATTGGTACTTGGTAATTAGTCTTTAATTTCTAGGGCTGGCCCCCGACTAAAGATTTTCCTAGATGACTAGAAGCCATTATTTTAAGCCATTTGTCGACTATTTTCTGATATTAATTTATTTACAGATATATATATATATATTTTGGGGGGGCATCAGAAAATGGTTTGAGTTCCAGGGCTGAGATAGTAATGTTACTTATAACATTCTAACACTGTTCTACATTACAGAGAAATGCTAAACCATAATAATGAGCCATTAGAAAATATAAAGTTTACAAGCAAATGCACAAAGCGAGCCGCTGCAACCGGCAGAAGTGGTAATGATTCTGAATGTGTGAACATTTTGTTAGTTTATTAATATACAAAGTGTAACATCAGTGACATCACACAACTTATGAACTTGTAACACCAACACAATAACTTTACAGTATAAATAAAAAAACTGAAATAAAAATGATTTATAAAAATATTTCCGAGACCAACCGAGCAATCAAAATTTGGTCGACCAAGACTTTCCTCATCGACTAACATTTGGTTGACTATTAGGGGGCAGCTTTCTTCCTATCCTTCTACCTACAGTAGGTCACCAAATATTCAATGACACATTATTTTGGGTCAATACAGTACAACTTCAGATCATTCTTAATGGGTATTTTTATTAAGTCTCTTTGTAAGCCTGATTTTGCAGTTCATGGAAACACGCCTTACTATGAACTCTGCAATACAATGGCTATTTGGCATAGACTGTGTTGCAGAGCTGACATTTTTAATAGCTATCATTACATCATTATTTTGAATGCTGCCTGAACAGTCAATGGCAATGTCTTCCTGGTAGCATGACTGATAAAGTAATCCAGTTCATAACTAAAAATGCGGGACTAATTGCTTTCTCTCTCTCTCTCTCTCTCCCTCTCTATATACATATATATATATATATATATTATATATATATATATAGAGAGAGAGAGAGAGAGAGAGAGAGAGAGAATAACCAAAAGGTTTGTTTGTTTTGCTAACCATTTACCATTTCAGTGCACTGAACACTATTATCTAATCTTCATATTACAAAGTACACATTACCGTCTACTGCTTAAGATAAGAATATTTATTTGTTGTTTTGTTAGATAAAAAAAAAAATGTACCAGGAATTTTGTTAAAAGGAGATTCCACGGTGCACCTTCAGTGAATTCTGTAATGTTGCGTAACATTGAAGGATTTTCTAGGGCCCTAATCATATCACACCATTACAAGAGTTCTTGTACAAGCGTTGACCAGACTGGGAAGGTTATCAGTGTGTTTGCTGCATTCCTGCAAAGCTGTCTTCTCATGTTTCTCTGTATACCACTAAGTCTACTCACGCTGGCACAGCAAATATTACTATTAATTATCAATAAACTTTTGTGAGTGTTTCAGTTTGTTGTTCACCCCGTATTCCCTTGTTGAATATACTTATAATGTAGTATTTTCAGTCGTTATTTGTCAGGGCCTTTTTTTTTTTCGTTTGTGATTTTGATTAACTGAATGTGATTCCCCGTGCCGCAGAGTGAATAACCATGAGGGATAAACCACCACAGCCTTTTCTCATCTTCTGATAGCTCCACATCTGAATACAAGTCAGTATTGAGTGACAGGGTGATTGTTGAGTCATATGTCTTTTCTCTCAGGGGACTTAGAGTAGCGGGCAATGGAGATGTCCATCCACAGTGACACAGCCTTGGAGTGTCTCTTCTTTCCATTTGCAGGCTGCAGGACTATTTGGTACTGTTTCCATTGTCATTCCCATCAGGCAGCATTGGAGGACGAATACTATTAAACTATCCACGGATGGCTTACGTAAGCCCCGAGTATAAATGTAAACTCAAATCGTCTCTAAACCTCGGAAGGTGCTATCCCCCCCACCCCCGCCGAGGATGGGACTATGGATTAGCAGGTAACAATGAGCATTAGAATAATGCAGGCTATGTCCATTTGAGCAAACCTGAGCTAGGCCGTGTAAACAGCCCTCTGGAAAATGTAATCACATGTGGGAAAAGGAGATAAGGGATTTATGGCAATATAAATTTGTTAATCCTATTAATTTGCTGCTCTGGCCCGCACCTGACTGATACGTTAGTGGAAAGGTCTAGTGGTTCAGGATTAGCATCCACACACTGACAATCGGGACTTGCTGGGGGGGGGTTTCCCCCTGAGGCCCCTCCAGGATGTCACCACTGGGGTTAAGGGCAGTTCATCGGCACCATGCTAAGTTAATGCAAGGCAGGGTGCACTCAAAAAAGGAATAACTGAGGTGGCAGCAATAGAAGCAGGCAGCACTTAAAAGAGACTCACCAAAGCTCAACAAAGCCGGACCATGCGAGGGGACAAGCAACGAATGCTAAAACTCATTAAAGAGTTGACTACTGGACTCTGCATTCACAGCTAGTATGTATATGGAGGGGCAGGAAGTGTGAAGTACAAGAGGCAGAGAATACCCACTTGGCTAGACCTTGTTCTTGTAAAGCAATTGGAAAACTATTTTTAACAAGATAGGTAAGCTCAATGAATATTCCACTCTTTACCGTGGTGAAGAGACTCATTGTGAATAGCAAATCAAATCTGAAATCCAATTACTTTCCCCCTGGCCAGTGATAGATTTGATATCAGATTCAAAATCGAGTCATTCATTCATGTAAAAGCGATTAAGAGTATGCCACAAAGGATTCTATTTTATGGAAAAGTTTCCTGTTTGGTCCAGATCTCATTGTGTCAGTTATTGCTTTTGAAATCTGAAAGAATTCTACACAACAGTGATTTACTGGACACATACACACACAAATCTATGCAATAATTTTTTAAACAGAAATAGCTGTATGGCTGGTTACAACAGTTGGACCTATATATATATATATATATATATGATCTAGGTCTTCATGCGTTGACCAGTGGCACTATCAATATCCATTGAACTAACTTTGCTGCACTAGTCTTGATATTACTTTTATACCCATATGATGTACTACACATTTTGTTTATTTAATCATTTTAAATGTCACTATAATCATTTTAAAATAATTTTATAGTAAGTAAGTAAGTTTTATTGTAGCCTTCAGTATTTTCTATTTTTCCACCGTCAGATATTGGATATTTTCTATGTGCTACGGCACTAACCGCTTCGGTAAATGGAACATTTATGGCCACTAAACCACAATGATGCTGGTTTTCTGGATACAGCCGACCCTGAATTTTTCTTGGGAGTATCTATCATGACCGCTGATCGTGAGCAAGCACGGATACAGCTTAACTATCTTAGCTGACTTATATCTCCAGCAGATGTAGTAAAACATCTAATTTAAAGTGGATTTAATGTCTCTATTTCTTTAATAAGCATGTAAATATAGAAATGTATTTGTCAATCTGTCAGTTCAGGAGCATTTGTTGTAATGAATATAACATCAGTCATATTCTTGATAACTAAACATTCCCAGAAAATATACATTGGAAGGAACAGGGTAAAGGTTACCACTATATAATCCGATAGTACCTTCTTTAAAAATAAATTTTTAAGGATGGCAATTTTGATTGTTTATTTTTCCTTCATACGCCTTAGCTAGTTAAACTATATCAATCCTGGCTTAGAAAATAATTGCACTCCCGTCCTAGGTGTACCCTGCATCATGCCCAATGTCTCCTGGCTTCAACTCTGGCGACCCTGAATTCAATAAACGGTTGTGGAGAATTAATTAATAAAACAAAGCATTTTAAAGCATCTTAAATAACATGATCATGAACAGTACACTAACTAACTATCCTTTTGTGTGTATGTATGTGTGTTTGTATGTGTGTGTGAGTGTGTGTGTCTGTGGTGTCTGTGCGGCAGCATCTTATTCAGTTTTGAAATATGTTTATATTTTATTTAATAAAGCACGTTTAGAGAAGTATCAGTAGAATTTCTGTTCCATTTCAACATTATTTACATTCTAAACACTGATGTAATCCATAAGGTGCCTTGGCTGTCCTATTGGCTAGGTTAAAATGACAAGCATCATACACAGCACCTTCGCTCACTCGGTTTCATGCAGCAATTCCTGTAATGGATTCCCAAATACCGTTGTAAACAAGCAAAGCCAATCTCTATGATATGGCTAACGGCAACATGGAGAGAATACAGCTTCTTGTCTCCGACTCACAATTTTGAACTTTTCCCCCTCAGGCATACTCTGCCTAATATAGGTAAGCAATCACCAACAGTTTGCACATTTACAAAAGAGAACATAAATGGAAATAAGAGTAAACATGTTAACTTTTAGCATCAGCATATTCATGTATGTAGAAACAATTGTGGGGAAAATATATTCAGATTATGTTGTACAGCTGTTCAATATTGTGCTAAGCATCTAACAAACATTCCTTAAATGTAAAAAAATAAATGGAAACTGCTAATTGGAAACTGCTACACCTGATATTCAAATGTTCAGTTTATAGTTTTATTTGGTTTCTGTCTGGTATCTTTATTTACATTTTTGACAAACACTTTGTCAAAGTACCCAGAGCAAATCACAACTTCCATATAAAGTACAGTCAATAGTCAATACAGTCAATAATATAAACAGCTGCTGAAACAGCTTAACTAACAGTCTATCAAATGAATCAACAAATAAGTTTGTGAAAAGTTTTAGTTGGTACAGGCAATTTTCAAACACACAGCTCCAAAACAGACCAGAGTTTGGGGAATCAAGCTTCAGGTGGTAGAATTGGCCATAAAGGTGAAGACATTCTCCCAAAATGAGCAAGATCATTACCATGGGACCACTGGGAGAAGGGAAACAGAAGACCAGGGGTAAAGGATAGCATTGTGCAGGCAAGGGGCCCCGGAACATATTAGGTGTTCTTGGTTTACTGGTTGACCGGAACACATTAGGGGCAAATGGGGTCATAAGTATGTAGGGTGATAGGAACACATTAGGGACAAAGGAGGTCGTAAATATGCAGGGTGACAGAAACACATTAGAGGCAAAATGGGTCGTAGGTTTACAGACTGACAGGAACACATAACATCACTGATGGTTTCCACTATGAATTGATTGTTTAGCATCTGACCCTGACAGTTCTCTTTTGGCATATAGTGCCAATTTGTTCCATGCAAATTAAGCTGAATTTGAAAATATTACAGCCATAGCTAGACAGGATTTCACAAGATTGAATGAATGCAAAAGCTGGAACTAATCGTTATTAAAGTTTCTGTATGAGAACTGTATGTGTGCGAGAGTTAGATCACCCACAAACTTGACCACAATGTAGCATCACAGTTTGGCATCACCTTGTTTTTAACAGTCAGTGCAGCTCTACAGAGACAACAAATGCAAATTATATATTCACACTTTTGGTATTCAATTACCAAAAATCCAATCAATGATAACACAGGTCCTTTGCAAATAAAACATAGTAGAATAACTTGATGTGTAATCTGTTAAGTCAGGAATGTTGCTAAACAGAAATGTTGCTATTCAAATTCCATACTGCTTTCAGTTTAGATATATATGGCAGAATGATTCTGGAGAATTTTTTGTTTCCTGAAAGAAAGACCCTTTAAGAGTAGGTGTATTTAAATACGTTATTGCAAAATGTATGCACAGCACACACATTCACTGTTTCACGCTGAAATAAGCCAGAAGGGATGACCAAAACATTAAGGAATGAGAGCCATGGTTTCTCGGTACAATGTAGAAACAATCTCACTTTTTTAGAAAATGGTTATCAAAACGGTTATGACGTGATACTTTGAAACACTCCAAGAAGCAGTTATGTGCAAAACGCCTGAGGCCATAATTGTACTGAATTCAGAAAGTGAATGATAACACTGAAAGCACTGCGCAAGTCAATACACTCATCATTGTTTTGGACCACTGTTTCAAAAGAATAATAAATAAATAAAACAGATAATTTCACAGTTGCACATGTTGCTCTTCTGCTCTCTGTTCTCCTCCAGGCCATTTAAAGGTATTATACGGACAAGGGCCCAGTCACCAGGGGTGGAAAGATTTGCCAGAATTTGAGTTAAAGTGTCTAACAGACTTCCCAAAGGAACTGATTATTTTGGTTATGGGTCATACATATCATCCATTGTCAGAAGTTGTTTTTTTATCATTTAGTACAAAATATTTGATGATTTCGAAAGAATTTTCATAGAAAAATAGAAACATTCTAAAATATTCAAGTCTTCAGCATGTTAAAGCCATCAAGCTATTAAATGATGCTAATTGAGTAATGATTGTTACAGCTGGTCAATCAGTCACATGTAGCAATCTGTCTCTGGATTAGCTAGGTCCACAGCAATGACTTTGCTCGGCCTCTATTTTCCTTTCTGTTATGTAGGCATAATCAACAGCATTATATCTACAATTTTTTTAAACATATTTTTCATTTCTTACAGATGTTTGAAAGGGAAAAATAAAATAAGAAACATTCTAACCACTATAATTTACAGACTCATAAACATTTACCAGCATCTCTGGTGTATTTGTCCCAATAGTCAGAACTTTACTAAAAGATTAACTTGAATCCTTGTCCTGAAGGCCTAGCTGAACAAATGTGTCCTATTCAAGCGCAAAGTGAAAAAAAAAGATACTCAATTATATAACATAATAACATAATAATGTTCAATAATGCGAGATAATAAGTCCTCAATACCAGACACTAACTTGTGAAAACGAGGTCCTGCAACATACCATTATTCCATTTAGACAGCTGAGCACATTATTTTTGTTGGTATCAAATGAAAATAAGACTTTCCATTTTTTCAATGTTCCCAACTTGCACTATAAAGACAGGTGACATTAAAGTTCTGCATCTCAATATAAGTTAAGTTGTATGTATGATATATTGATCCATCAAAGCACTAAAGTGGAGAAAAGACTCAGCATTATACAACTTAATGATGTGTGAATATGATATAATATGATATCATATTATTGAGTGTCTCACATTCACAACTTATCATGTATTCATTAGTTACTATATTGTGTTAATGAGATAATCTTCCAAAATTTTGCTCCATTTTTTCAAAGGGAGAAGTGATGATGTGGTGCGGGGCTAACATCAGTCTTGTCATATAGTCGTTGTGCATTGTGTAATGGATTTCCTGATTTTACACCCCATTTTGTCGCACTTGGGCTATCACCTCCTTTGGTCACTTGATCCCATTATATTGTGACTTGTTGAAGCTGGAATAGCAAGATTGTCTTAATTTTTTATTATTTTACCCACACAAGTTGTAACAAATGGGGAAAAATAATCATCCATCTTCTACTTGACTGTTTCAGATATGGTCTCCTTTGGTGACGTTTGATTATACTTGCAGAAATATAATCCTTTTTTATTTGTGTAATGAGATGAATACTGATGAAAAACCTAATCAAAACATAAATGACAAAAGATACATTTGGGTGAAAAATGTAATATGCAAAATAAAAATGAAGGTAAGGTTTGATATATGACAGCAAATTTGCTTGAAATATAAAAGAACATTTGTTTAATCTAAAAACCAATTGAGTGGCTGCTCTCTATAAGAGAAGGGGAACTGATCTATGGCTCACAACAGAGACACAAAACATAAAAAGTGCATCAATTTAGGTGAGTCTCTGTATGCGGTGTCCTTTTTAAGTCACCCGCAATACTTACGTCAGAATCGGCTAGGTTGTTTTAGGGTTGGGGTTAGGCTGAGTTGAATCCGATGTGGCATGGTGGGTTCTGGCAGTGAGGTAGGGTTGAATTCACGGTCATATGCACCAGTGTTAAGTTTCCAAATAACAATATTAAGATAAAAGGAATCTTCATGGTCCCCTCCTCGCAGGGAAATTAAAATAACAAACAGCATACAGAAAGGAAACCATCCCATGTGGAGAGAAAATTAAACGAAACACACAACAAAACTATACGCAGAACCAAGCCTTGGGCGGTATTCAGCTCTCCTGGTCTTGTTTTTGGGCTGGTTCGTGTCTTTCTCACGTTCTCTCCCATGCTCCTGGCACCTACTGAGGAAATTGTAAGATGTTAAATATCTTGGCAATCAGAAAATAATCCCGCATAGGGGCTGGTCAGGGCATCAGCCGTAGTGAGACGTGTCTGCTGCGTGCCCAGCAGACAGACACATGCAACAATTGTCCCTAACTGTTCCACACAGGTGCCGGTGGCCGTTGCCCTCATCAGACCTCCTGTTGGCTTCCGGGATGTCTGAAGACGTGAGATGTGCCTCTCCTTCAACAAACAGCCTCTAGCCTGAAGCAAATAACTGGATTGGAATAAACCAAGTTGGAATGCATTAACACAATTGACAATTCTGGATTGGAAGAAGATTTTATATATACTGTACATATGCGTACAGCATGGTGGCTCAGTCTTGTGTTTTATAAACAGTTGAGGAAAATAAGTGAATTAATGTATGTATTACTGCCTAGCTTTTAAGTGAAGATAGCTATATATATGGAAATGGAAATATGTAAAATATTCCAATATGGAAATGTTTTCTGGATAATAAGCTTTTCATTTCTGGATTTAAGCTGCAAACACTACACATTACTTTCTAAAAGGGTAGTTATTGATTTTATTGCAACTACTCAGTGGCTCAATTTCTCTTATCAAGTCAACCAAGAAAGAAATCCCAAAATGCTACCACAAAAGCAGTTGAGAAACTGGGTTACTCCATTTTTTCTGCCAGTAGACCTTGCTTGGTATTCATTGTGCTGCAAATTACTTGCATTTGAGAATTCTCTCGCCACAGCACTATTGTGGCCGGTTAATTTTGGAGTTGCCTTGGAGCCACCATCTCTTTTACATTCTCCTTCACAGCCAGATCTTAGCAGGATCAAATTCCAGTTGTACCTTATCATTTATTCTGTGGGCAAGATTAAGCTGCATTAAATAAGTTGCTTTAATTTATTTATTCAACCATTTATAAGAATGTAGAAATAAACGGTGAGGTATAATAAGTATATTTAAATCCTGGACCATTCAGCCCTGGAGGACTGCCAACTCCCCTCCTGTGATAAGTAGCAATGAAATCAACATAATTCATACATAAACAGGAGTTTCTTCCATCTTGGTCATGCCCTGCCTGCCCTGTGTTCACACCTGGCCATTGCATTTCTGCAAGCAAGTCATGTCAAAGTCACAAATGCATATCTGCATGTGATCTCTGTTTGTATCTTTTCTCCATTATATCTTCTTCCCATTCACAGGTGGCTGGCTGAAACGGGCATCACCCTCAAAGGGATTTTTGCAATCAGTATTCATTTTATGGCACAAAAAATGATGACCTGCCCCTATGTTTATTGCAATTTGTATTCCAGGTTCTTATTAATTTAGAATGTAATGCCAATTAATTCCAACCTTAGGATCTACCTTTGTTAACAAGCTGTTCTCACTGTACTGGTGTTATAACTTTCAATTGCACTGTATGTGCATTCATTTTAATGGTCAGTATGGTTTCAAATTTTACTTTTAATTATTTTTCTGGAGGATATGTATTTATTTTGCATTAATCCCTATTAGTCTAATGAGGCTTTGAAAGTTAAAAACAAATAATAAGCACAATACACGTTGCATACACAAAAAATTAGGGCTGCCCCCGACTAAAGATTTTCCTAGTCGACTAGTAGTTGTTATTTTAAGCCATTAGTCGACTAGTCGTCGCACGGTTATGATATTGATTTAATTACTTAGCATCACCTTGATATTGTAACGTTTTTCGGAGTGCTACTTCTCTGCGCGGATTCAAGCACGAGACCGACACTGTTTAACAGGAATCAATGCTCTTTA
>JAOVYW010005527.1:0-12194 GCA_025775045.1 Hiodon tergisus
CCGATCTTATATTATGTGTAGGCTATGTATATTTTCCTTATGAACAATTAAAAACCCGGATAGCAAGGCATAGCAAAAATGGGAAATTGTGTGAGTTATTTCATCATATGGTTACTGCCAGATGAGTAAAGGTAAACGTCTTTCGTCACCCGACTAAGTCCGACTTGACTGAAAAGTTGAGTGGACTTTCAAACTATTTTACGCGTGTTTTAAGTTAACCACGTCAACCTTAACCCTATGTGATCCGTATTTACGCCAATTCTGAATTTCAAGGTTATTCCCATGGTTGGGTATTTTGCATTTGTTTTATATTTATAAACACGCGTATTTCCTACATACGAGATACTACTGTAGGTGTGGTGGTAATTACAAGCTCTATCGTCCATGTTTTTTATTTTGTATTTTGGATGGAAGGTGGCAATCTAACTGTCCGTCTGTGTCGTAACATTTGAATGTGGGATTTTTAAATTACCGTATATGAAATTATTCAAATGTATGGCTACCCGCTGCGGTTTAATGAAACAATTTAAAACAACGGAAGATTGTTTTAAAATAAAAATTACTATAAAAAATATCCTGTACTGTTGATCCCCAGTGAATACCCAGTTATTCCAGAATAATCCATCGGGACCATGTAGTTTCATGTATGTTTTCCATTACAAAATAGTATTGTCTGCTGGAGTTTAATAATGCAGGAATGTTTGTCGCCAATAACAAAATGGCTCAATAAGACTACAAAGCAGACGCTGTAATTACCGCGAATCATCGCAGTAATTGACTGAAGCGTTTCCCAGCGATTAAGCGGAACGACAGCGTTTTAATGCCCTCTTCTGGCTGGTAGCTGCTGTGGTAGGGGGTTGTATCTGATATTAAAAACAATGACAAAGAGGATTCGTTAATATGATTTTTAATTAGACTTTGACATATGTAACAAGGATGGAACATAGCTATTCAACTCAAAAGTGTTGCTAAGGAAGCCTAACGGAAGGGTTTTATTTAAATCAGGTTGTATTTAATTATTTCTTAGAAACAGCTAGTTAATTATTGACTTAATTCTTAAAAGGGCATCTATGTCAAACCCCATTAGAAGTTCTTGATTAGGAGTGGATAAGATAGATAAACCAAGAAACACAAAGCAGAACTGATTTAGTTTGCTTTGTCGGTACTTGGCTGGATTTGCACTCTCCTAAGTGCAGGCTGGGACTGTGCGAGAGCCCACTGTTCCGGAGTCACTTAAGCTAAAGAGCAGGTAGCCATGTGAGGTGCAGGGCCCTCAAAGCTCAGAAGCATTTTGTTCTCCGCAGCGGCGGGGGTGGGGGAATTTTAAAGGGGGTGCTGTCCAATTGCCGCCCTGATAGCTCCTTAGGTCAGCCACTTCCGCCCCCTACCTTTCTGCGTGCAGTAAATTAGAGCCCCGAAGACCGGACAGTGCAATGGGCCCCCATGCTGAGCAGTAACCTGGGAAAACTTTTCCGAAGGGGCTCCTTCTCTAGCTCAGTGACAGTGAGAGACTAAGTGGAGGACATATGTCTCCAGAGTCATCCTGACTCCATCCTGTTCTGGGGGGGGGTGAAGTCGGTTGGCCCGGTCAAGCCCAGAGCTCCTGAAGCCCAGTCCACCTAGCAGCTAGGTCCGCTCAAATGAAGTCCAGATGAATCCTGAAAGTCTTGACAATGCCTGGAATAAGACAGCCTCAGGCAGAAATGGATATCCCTTGAAAGAAAAAAGTAGATTAGGAACTTCAGTTCCGTACCTCCCTGTTAAAGGTATATTAGTCCCGTTTAAGGAACATCAGTCCTGTACTTCCCTATTAAAGAAACATCAGTCCCGTACCTCCCTGTTAACGGCACATCGGCCTCGTACCTCCCTGTTAAAGGAATATCTGTCTCGTTAAAGGAACATCTGTCCCATACCTCCCTGTCAAAGGTATATCAGTCCCGTACTTCCTCGTTGAAGGTATATCAGTCCTGTTAGACGTATATCAGTCCTGTTAGAGGAATATCAGTCCCATACCTCCCTGTTGAATGTATATCAGTCCTGTTAGAGGTATATCAGTCCTGTTGAAGGTATATCAGTCCCGTTTAAGGTATATCAGTTCCGTACCTCCCTGTTGAAGGTATATCAGTCCCGTACCTCCCTGTTGAAGGTATATCAGTCCCGGCACTCCAAGGCTTTTGCTCGAGGCGTGGTCTCTGACAGACGCCTCAGAAGCTGCGTGAAACACAGCACGTCTCCACCACAGGCTTTGACTGGTGAAGTTTTCCTCCCCCGCCTGCCACTGTAGTGCGTCAGCCTTGTGTCCTGCTCCAGAGTGACTCTCAACAGGGAACCATCTTCCCAACCTGCATAGCTACAGAGTGTGACCTTGGTTAAAGTGTGCCCAGGAACCCTGTTCTGCAACAGTCTTTCCCTAAAATGTGTTTCTTTATTTCACTAGATGTGATATGTGCAATATATTTCTTTATAGGTGATTTTAGAATCACTTACCATATGAATTCTGTGCATTAAAAAGCCAATTGGTAGGAGATGGGAAATTAATTTGGAAGTGTATACACTGGTATACACAAACGTAACCTCTGGAAAAACCTTACGAACAGAAGTACTAGGAGAAAGGAAGGAAGAGATTAGGTGTAAATCCTTAAATCGCTCATTCAGCTTGTGAGCTAGGGATAATGTTAGCTAGCCTAGCCTTACCTGGTGTAAAGAGTACGCACTTTTGTATGCATCTCTGAGTGCGATCCTGACTGCACGGTGTCAGTGTCGGTTTTTCTTTCATTCATCAAAAAGGAAAGCACACATAGAAATACAAGATGGAACACTTACAGTCTTCTGCTAGACTGCGGAGCTGCGCAGACTTCATAATAATGAAAAAGAAAAACAGTCAAGTCACGGCTTGCCTTGCTGGTTCAGTTTAAAGGTGACTATCAGATTCTCACCAGGGTGTTCTTTTCCCTTGCTGTGTGTGACCTACCTTCCCACACGAAGAGTTATTTAGCTATTTAGAGCCGCAATCCCCACAGAATGAGAAGATAGGTTTGGGAGGAGCACACACGACAGGAAGTGACAGGACGCCACAGCCCACGTCGCGAATGTGTTCATTTTCCGGGGCTGCGTTCCCCGCCGTTTCTGGGTTCTGAGGCCTTGGTTCTGGTCCTGGACCTGATGGGACACAGGTTTACCCTTTTCCAGTCGTAAGCGATTAGCTTGGGCAGCTTACTCTCACACAGTTGAGGCCACTTGCCTGGAATGTAGACGTCGCTGGGTCACGAGCTGTAGGAAGCTGAAAAATAATATTTACAACATTAAACGACTAAACGTTTAGCTGCCTGTGTCCTGAGTCTGCTATGTCCTCAGAGTTAAGGCAAAGCAAAAACGTTGTAAATATACAGGAAAGCAAAGTGATAAAAGCATATCCATTAGTTCTACTACTATTTGAAAGCTTTTGACAGGTTTATTCAAGAATGTTCCGGCCAGAGAAGGGGTTGATGAATTCCTGGGTGCACATTTTGGTTATTTAGAGTTTTAATAGTTTTGATTCTCTAAAACTCGTCCACATTATGTAAGAGCATATGCACAATTCCAAATGGTTTAGAAATGACAGATTATAGACAACCCTAACATAACGCAACCTGCTAAATTAACTGGATGTAGTTTGCCAAGAAAATGGTTGTTTTCTTAACAATCATGAGACTTAAATATGTAATTTTAGTTGACAAATGCTTTAATGACAGGAGCAGAGTAGAAGTGGCTCCCTTTTATGCTCAGAAGATTAAACATTTTAAACTCAAAGAATGTTATATTTAAACATAATAAAAATATACATTCTTTTAATTAAATATTTGTGAATGAAAGGACAGAGTATTCTCTTTCCTGGACCAAAGCATTCCTGGGATAGCTCATACTCAACAGAAGATTAATAATCTACCTTGACTGGCGCCAAAGACATCCAATTGCAAACAAGCAATGCAGCTCCTGCAGATTTACGCAGGCGATGGCCAAGGAGTGGTAAATATAGTCTTGTTGCCAAGTTGAAGGCATTCCTCACGTTTGGAGGGAATCATTTAGACGGCGGGATACTAAGAGGTCAAGGTAGGTCAAACATCAAACATCAATCATACCGAGAAGAAACGTGACAAGGATAATCACCCATACTGATAAAACATGGTAGTCTCTATTGGTCATCACCATCTTGCTGGAAGAGGCACGGCAGTGGACAGTGGATGTTGCTCACAGGAACGAGGATGAAACTATAGAGAAGCTGAATCACAGCTAAAAGAGAAACCTAAATGTTTTGAGGGAAATTACATCTAAGTAATCAGATCACTGTACACGTGAAACTGTACACCCTCATTAAAGTACATTTCTCATCATCAACCTGCAGACTGTTTTGATGTTCGTCTAACTGTGGGGTTATTACGGCCAACCACAACAAAATGGGTACCGATCACGTGAGGGAAATTCCGCAGTGGATTAGTTCCAGCTCTATCAAGTTCAAGAACACTTATGCCAAATGCAAGCGAGTGTGGGACTCTACTGAAAGGAATATGAGTACATTATCCATATCCATTATGTGTCCTTATCCATACACGTTTTACAGTACTGTTAAAGCAGATATATATATATATTTTTTAACCAAGCCTTACACACAATGTTTTATGGCTGCAATAATAAGGGTGTGATATGCAATATATCTTAACAAATGAAAGGCCATAAAATGTATCTCTCTCTATTATTTTGTTTCATAAATGGTCGAGCTATAATAAAGTATAGTATGCCAATATAAGCACCTTGTCTTTTGCTGAATTTTGAATACCCTGCTTTGAGACTGATGGCTCCTTGGCAAGATCATTGTCTTACCACTCAGATTCAGTGTCAATCCTCAGTGCATTCAGCTCTGTATCAGGCATGACGTTGAAAAGAAACAGCGTTTTATTTGTACCATGTTGAGAAGTGGCCATTCACTGCACGTTGTCATATAGAGTCAGAGTCTTCTTTGTTATTAGTGGATTCATTTATCCAACAACGATCGCTGTGAAATGTACTGAGTACAGGACCAAAACATAGCTCCAGCTCACTGACAAATCCCAGTGATAAAAAGCTCACAAGGACACCTGGCTAAACCCTGTGCAAGCCCCCAGCTGAGCTGTGCTCGGCTTTGAAAAGCAATACCAAAAAATCACTTTACCCTCTTTCCGAACTTTTAATTCCCGAGACGAGCGACTTACTTAAATTACAGGTTGCAAGGGTTTTTTAAAAATTGTTTAAAACGGTTATAATCTGCAGACCTGACAAATGCCTGGAAAAAACACCTGAAAGCATCTAATCTAATGAGGGCGCTAATCTTTAATCTTTTGCCAGTTAAATTTAATTCAATTAATGTCAATAGGGTGGATTATTCACTCAAAACTGAATGGACTCATCTTGTTGGATAAAGCCAACGAGTGGAACTGAATTCTCACGTAGGCGACTCAGAAAATGAGACTCGGTAAGCGACTCAGGGGTTCAGAGTCAGTGCACGACTCAGAGTCTTAGACTCAGTACGCGACTCAGAGGTTCAGATTCAGTGTGCGACTCAGGGGTTCAGCTACAGGACCAGTTGGCTCCTCGTGGCAGAAAGAGTGTATACCGGCTCATTTTCAGGAGAAACCCAAACAATGAAACCGGAGAGGGCCTTTGCGTGTCCTAGACCAAAGTGATTCATGACCATGACGCTAGTGGATGGAGTCGTTTTCCCTAAACCCTCCATTAATGAAGGGTTGGTTTGCAATAGTCTCTTTAATTACAGTTACGCTGGAACATTCTTGCCTTATATATAAATGACATATATTCTCTTTCTGTCTAGTGTGCAGATAAGGTAGTCCGACACGTCCTTGTAAGGGAAAATTGAGATGAGGGGGGGTAAAATCCTGCTGTAAAGGAGAACCTGTGACTTTCAATTTAAAGACATTTGACTGATATGTTTGGTTTGCACGCATTGTGGATTATATAAGATGTGTGTATGTGTTATGCCATGTCCATAGGGAAAATGGGGGCTTTTTAAAGTCATTTGGTCAGGTGAATTAGACCGCTGGCAGTAGAGAGTGGAAAATTATCTCGACACATCCTGATTCTGCACCTGAACTAACCTTGTCCCACCGATTACCCTGGACAAAGCACCTTTGTTTTTCATTGTCATAAAATTGAACTTTACAGTTATTTCCCTGAACACGATGCAAACGACAAGTGCTAAAAAGACCCATTACAGCAGATTAAGTTTCACCCAGTTGTAAGGATAAAGGCGCTTAACCTTCATTTAAAAAGCAGACAACTGTTGTGAATGACTGACAGAGACTTAATGTTCTGTGGATGCATATTTAGCTACGGTTGACCAATGAACCCAAGTGGCATCTTGCCCGAGCACCTGGCAGCAGGGAAGACCGAGGTAAAGCTATGAGATGGAGTTTGAAAGGAACAGCTGACGCCCCACTTGGAACATCCTTAAAATAGCGCTATTTGCAAAAAAGCCACAACATTTATTTGCTGACTATTTTCTATACTTTCTCACCGTCTGTGGGCAGACGGGCCTCACCCCCTTGGCTATCGGATTCCTGCCATTGGCTCGGCCAAATCCGTCTGGGAACACAAACCCGAGTGGAAAGGCCCAGGTGCTGGTTTTATGGAGCCGGCTCAGCGCTTTTTCTGTCAGCTGAAAGTTTTCACCGAGGTGCAGCTCCAAGAGCGCCCTGGTGCTGCTGCGGAGATCCACCTGCCTGCTTGCATTTTATCACCGTCATGTTAAGACACTCACCAACAGACTCAGTCAGGAAAGTTTACCCTCACCAAACTCCAATCGGTGATTTATTTGTCTGCGGCAAAAATCTGGATGCAGACAGACGGATCTTTTCACAGTGCAACCGCATGACCCTCTCCAGTTATTCTGGAAAATTGTATTTCCCTTGCACGTGAAATGTTCATTACCTTTATAAATAATATTCTGAATAATTTTAAAGGAACAAAATAACTTATTTGCTTGGTTAGCCACATCCATGGTTTGGATTACAGCCCAGGGGATGGAAATGTTTATGTAGGGCCAAGAAATTTTCCCTTTCACGCTCTCAGACTGTGAGATTCAACAAGTAACAAGTAAAGAATTTGCCCTCCTATTTTTCTCTTACATGGGACACCCTCAAAAAAATTCTGGGGCCAGTGAGGCTCAGTTATATAACCGGGGTGGCAGTCTCGTCTGGTCACGCTGCTCGGCAGACGCGGCGTAATTAGTGACTGCAATCAGCACAATGGGAGACCCATGAAGAGAAAGGGTTACAGCTAAAAAAGGGGGGAAGGCCCAGACGAATGCCAAGAACCATCAGAACCTTCAGTGAGCAGAGGAGAGCCCTGAAGTTGGGCCTGAAGAGGCCCTTCACTTGGCCGGCACAGCTTGCCTTCCATGGCCTGTCCTTTCTTACGACCAGCACCTGCGTGCTGCATACGAGGAGTTCGCCTGGGACAGTTCTGATTGCAGTTTCTCCACAGCCAGTCGGAGGCTGTGATTAAAGCTATCCGGAGGAATCGTTTTGGATGATTATCCACTTCCCGTTTAGGTCAGAACAGGTCGTTCTGATCCAGGCGATGCGCCTTTTTTCAGCTTAGGTCCACCTTTCTGTTCACGTGGCAACACCGACAGCCCAGGCTAATCTTCCTGCCGGAAGGTCTATTTTCAGTGAGCTGGCATGGAAAATAAGCGTGCATGTAGAAAAACAACACTTTGGACAGTAAAGAGTCAGTGTGTTGAAGCACTTGTTGAAAATGCCCTTTAACTTGGAGGACATTGTGTTAATGCACTGGACAAAGCTTTTTAGGCCAGGGCTTTCTTTACAAGTCATGAATTAGGCTCCCTGTGCAAACTGATCCGCAAGAGGCCTGTATCATGTCAAACAAAGAACAGATGGTCTGTTGGCTTGGCAATGCCAAAAAGACCTGCGTGTGTTTGGTGAACTGGCTCTAATGGACCGACTGTGTTTTAGTTAGCCGCGACAGCATGGCAACGCCTGCTTTGCGAGGATGGCCGTACAATCTGTTCCCCGTTTCATTTAGGGTGATTTACAGAATGGGCCCACTGAGGACTTTCAAGCAATTAGCAGATAATAAACTGATGCAGTTCCCATGCGACGCAGTCCCATATGATTTTACATCAGCTCCATGTGGCTGTTAAATATGTTTACTGAATTTTTTTCCTTGGTTGGATATAATTGTCGGCATCCATGCACCTGTTCTGTTGCTCTAGCTGCGTTTGTCATCCTTGTGCAATGTGAGATCATAAAATATAAATAAAAACATCTTACCCCCTTTCAATTTCTTTTCTTTTTATAGGTTGAGTTTTATCAAAAGCCGTAATGAGCTTGGAAAGGGTGAGGATATCACACCAGGAACTGCTGCCAGCCCCACAGGTGGCAACCAAATTGTTCCGGTCGATGATGTCAGCGTCCCGAAGTGGAAGCTCCGCCTTTTCCCGAAACTCCTGCTGAGGAAGACTAGCATTTCTCCTGCCAATGGTGACCAACCTCTGCTGACGGACGGCACGGTGGAGCATGAGCAGAGGGGCTCGAGGGGACGGCGTCACGCCCACAACGGGGCACGGAACCACCGCCAAGCCCAGCTGATGCGCGTGGGTTGTGTACTAGGCACCTGCCAGGTACAGAACCTCAGTCACCGGCTCTATCAGCTGATTGGCCAGAGCGGACGGGAAGACTCCTCCCCGATAAACCCCAAGAGTCCACACAGTTACGGATGAGGCGGCACAGTTTCTCCCACTTCAGACAAGCAAAAGAAAATGCCAATCACGTCCATATTCATGATCACATTTTTTGTTTTGCTGATGGCTCTTGCGTAGAGATGATGTAATCCACTTATTTTGTTCCCCCCTGTCTATGAGAAAAATACTTTTCGGTAAAATTGTATCTTCGGTGCCTTATTCTTCTTCTAAGCAACAGGATGTCATCAGTACTAGATGTATACCTTGGAAAGTCATTTTGGATTACTCAGACGGCTCAGCTCTACCCTTTACACCGAATTTTGTGAGAACAACCGATGGGTCTAACCTAAATACTTTTATGGGATTCACACTCTCTCGGCCCCTCGAGGCTGGTGAGGCAGTTCAGTTTTATGCCCCATTTAGTTTTCATGTCCCCCAAATCCCATTAATGAGAGAATAAAATCTGATTCGGTGACCTTCTCCTCACCATCCCAGTTGAAAGGATACCTCGGTCTAGTGCTTGAGTGCCAACACTCTCAATTAAACATGTAAGCTCTTAAAGTGGGATTTAACGCAGGGCCAATGTTGGATCTCCTTTAGACCTAATGCCCAGTGAATTCCAAAGAACTGGCCAAGATTAATTGTTGCGCTACCCCACCATAACCCGCCACGCCTCCACGGATTTTGTTCTGACAAAGACCACCCGCCAACAACGACTACACTCCTCATCTCTGTCTCCGCGGTGTCTGGTCGCGTGAGCTGCTCCTGAAAATTGGTGGGCGCTGTCGAACCGTGTTCTGATTGGGTTTGTCCTTTTGAAGACTCCTCCCAGTGTGGTCCTCAACAAGGTGCTCACGCTGGCAAAGTCATGCCCTCTGTAGCTCTTTGTCGGAAAGCCTGCACTGGGAGTTAAGAGTCTGGAACTAAGTCACAGGATAATTTACTCCCAAGTTCAAGTTCAAGCCACATTGGATTTCTTGTGAGAAAATGTCAGACTTAACATCAACTGGGGGGGGGGCATCATTTCAATTGAAAATATAACCAACTGCGCCCCACATCACCTAATTTAGTGCAACAGTGAAACCCATATTAACGCAGCATTTTTTTCTCAGCTCTGATCACTTGAAAGTTAGCTGGTAGCGTTTTACAGAATCATGTGATGGGTGACATTCTCCCCATAACTCATAACTCATAACTCCAGTCTGGGGCAATTTAATAAACTAATCTTAATCCAGTTAGCTTTATCACCATGGAGTGTGGCTGTTTGCAATGCAATGCGGCATAGCTAGCAGTGGAATTTCTAAACTGGGCTAATTCCAAGCCTGCCCCTCCAGAGGCTAATTAACATGCAACTAAAACTCACATAGTCCAGATTAGTGGAGTCTGTTATAAATAGTAAATTCATCAGTAGAAAGTTTTCAGAAAGGCTCAGATTTTTATTAGTTCTATAAACATGCATAGTTTCAAGGAACAGCTGGTTTAATGGAAAGCAGTAAAAAGGTTTTGATTGTGAGTGCACTGGCCGGGTCTTGGCCTGCTAGTGGAGAAGAGCTGTAAGGGTTTTTTAGGCTTGAAAACATGGGGGCATTTCAGACATGCCAAAGTAACACGTGTGATAGGAACGTCACACGCTGAGTCACACGGAACAGCTTTTGGGTCTGTCCGTCAAACTGAGGGCTGTAAATGAAAGACTGTAGATTTACCAAAGTATGGGTAGAGAGAAGGCCAGATTTTCTCACACTCATTACTTTCATTGTAATGCACAGCTTGGAATTATGGAGGTTTTAACTAAAAATAAAGAACGCTTTCGTCTGGGCAGGACGTGGCACAGAAAACGTCAAACTTAACATGCACAAAATGCTGCGAAGTGGAACGGTAACCATCTGAGATCACTATTTCTGTGCTTGGAGTTTACCATGTGTTTTCTTAGACCTCGTCAAATTGTAAACCAAAACTACTGCTCTAATCTAGATGGGCGCTTGTATTTCTGCGGTAAACTGTGAATGCAGTCTATTTAAAAGGACCATGCTTTAATACTAACACTATCCAGTTGACTTAGTTTTTGTGAGAATTTGTGCGATTGCTGCTTCACACATTCATCTAACTCAACAAATCCACTTTGAGTTCACAAAACTCAGGGCGACGCTTAAATTAATTTTCCATTCCTGATTTCTTTAGCAGAAACATCTCAGCGAACACACAGTGCTTGGCATGGTACATTTTCTCACCTTTCTCAAACATTTCAGAAACTGTTCCATCATCAGTTTCAATGCGTCGAACTCATCTACATTGGGATTTACCGGACTTTTACTGGGTTTTCTTTATTTATCTTTGATCAGACATGCATGTTTCTTGATGACCTAAACAGCTCTGTCAGATGTCCACAGTTCCTATTTTCAGTAAACTTGTATACAGGGCTTTCCCAACCACAAAAAATTGTGAAATTCCGGAATTGTGTTGTAATGGATCGAAACCAGTGTCTCAGTGCCCAGGGCCCATCGCAGTTTAGCCAGACTCTGCCATTTTGTAAACGGCGGTCCTGTGTACTTCAGGGCCCAATCCTGAGGCATTACTTTCACCAGATTTGAGATACCCACAGCCCGGAAAACAAACGCGTGAAGCTAGTCAATTGAGCTAGTCAGTGGAGCTAGTCAGTCAGAAAGTCAGTCAGAACTAAAGCTGTTTGTTATCATTGAATTGTGTCCGTCAGAACCAGGCCAACATTTCCCACCATAGGAGTACACCATATACCACCGTAGGTGCGATGTTTTCAAGCATTGCGCTGTGATTTTTTGTTTGTTTGTTTTAATTGCAGAACGAAACACCATTATTTGTGAGATATAGCAGAATATGTTTAGTCTTTACGTGATCTGTTGCGAACGAGCGATGCTGTTATTGCATTCGGGAAGTGAGTTTTAAGTAATTTTTTATCTGAAGAGTAGCCGGCCTGTTGCTATCCGGTGATTTTTGTGTTGTGCGCTGTATCGAAATCACAAGTGAGTGAGGGTAACAAAGCTAACGTGCGAAACCTTGGGCGTTTATCTAGATAAACACAAGTTCAGCAAATGAGCCGAGTGCTGACGCTAACGTGGATCTTAGAACAGAGTCGTTAGGTAACCCATGGGCCCAAATAAAAAACACAGGTCCCATAGGATCGCCGGGTGAATGGTCCCCTCGCAGGCACGCGCTCTCCTTATCAGCTACACACTTCAGCAACCTGTAGTCAACACTTGGCAGTCAGGATACACTTTTCTGCATTGTAGTCGTTGTGAGCACTTGAAAGGTCAATTGTTTTCGGCAAACCAACTCTAGCACTTTAAAGCAAGTACGTGGTGTGTAGTTATTTGTGACTTGAATTTACAACCCCTGGTACTTAGTAATAAATTAAAACTTTTTTGTTGTGGCACATGGTCAGTACTTAACCACTATTACAAAGCTACGAGCGTAAGGATGTGCTATCAAC
>JAOVYW010005528.1:0-11283 GCA_025775045.1 Hiodon tergisus
AACAGGTGTAGACGGGTTAGTGGAGGTTACTGTGTTGAACTTTACACACAAGCCCCCTCTCTATCTTCACTTGTAACCCCTGCTCCATGACGGTTTATATCATAGAATCATTCAAAGTGATGTAGGGGGTAAAGTCTAATAAAATCAATGTATACTGAAATAAAGTACAGAATTTTTTCACATGGGTGTAGGGTCTAAATGAGCTGGGTGGGGTCTATATGGGACCCCCCTTTAAATTGATATTTATATCTTTAAATATTTCTGATGCAGCTGAAACGAGCTGCTGCAGTATGATAGAGTTGTGTGGCAAAGGGACTTGTGTGATCAAAGTGCCCTCAGTTGAATTCATTCCATCGTTATATCGAGTAGGGTACTTCTGTAGAGCCCAAATAGACTTCAATGGTTTCGGGTTGCCTGAGCTGCATCTGTTATTGCTGCAGTTTGCTGTTCTGGCTGGAGCCTAAAGTGACTCTTGCTCCAATTAACGTACACTGTAGAGTTCTCTGTCCGTAGTAGAATTTGTTGCATGAAGAATTCTTTATGTTCGATCGTGTATGTATATGATGGCTCTATATATAATCATCAAATATTTCTTTTATTTCGGTAGGCAGTTATAAAAATCTTCATTTCGCTATTATCAGCAAGTTCCACTCATACAATTTTTTTTCAACAGAAGGGATTGCTTTGCTGTGATATATTTACAATAATAACCTGACATCTCCATGGATGAGGTATAACAATGAACATTCTGTGAGTCATTAATGAGCAGATCTTACCTGGCTTGTTAACCAGGAAACTTGTCAAGGCGGATGACTGCGAATTCTGGATGTGGGGCTGTGCTTGTAAGTGTGCAGTAAGATAAGACCCAAACTAGCATGGCACTATTTCAATAAATAGCTGTGACATGGGACATCCTGAGAACATTAGGTGTTGGGTAAGCAATGCCTGCTTGGGTCAACAGTACAGGAGCTGTTGACACCTGTAGGTGACATAATTAGTTTAGGTTGTTGTTGTTTTGGAAGAATAAGAACTCAAAGTAGTCTCCTTTGTAACTGTTTTTAAGTCCGTTTCAGGAATTTCATTCTCTCAGAACACAAATAATGATGCAATTGAGCTCCTGGCAAATTCCCACGCACGCAGGAACGAACTGCTGGAAGGATGAGTGAAAAAAATATGACAACAGCCTACTAATGGCTAAGTGTCTGATCAGGCACGTTCATTTATTTAAAAGTTGCAATCATGCTGACGGAACAAAAAAGGCCCTGAAAAGCAAACATTTTTTCAACTGATGCACAGTGTTTAGTTTTTGGGTAAACTGTAATTCACCCCTGCTGATACCACACGTGTTCAGTCCTGAGTTTTCCCCCACTTTAAAAACACTGGCTTCCAGAATGAGATTCAGATTTGGATTACTTTAGTTGACACCGGCTTCCAGTTCCAAAACCAATTCAAAGCCAAACAGATAAGTCAAATGACGGGAGATAATCCTATATTATATTCGGTGGGATTCAATAGAGGAGAAAATACAATCTGTTATTCAAAGCAGGAATCTTACTCACTGCAGACATTTAAAAAAGGAGATATACTTACTTTGGTGGCTTAATGGCAGCGGGTCATAATGTAATAACGCATTCTCTTTTGTCATCTTTAAATCCAGTTATCTTGGTAGTATGAAGATGTGTCAATTTTTTTCAATTATATAAATAAAACTGTACTTTTCCATGTTGCAATTTGTTGGAATTGCAGATGCATAACGGCGTGATGGACAGAAAATGTATTACGGGCAGCTTACAGATTTGCTCCGGATGAGGAGTTTTAAAGAGCTTTGTAAGACCTGCCTTGCAGGGGAATCAGTCTAGGAATGGAGTGATTTACACGTTTTTTTGGGTTTTTTTCGTAGCAAGGTCATCTATTATTTATTGGCAGGTTGAGTGATAACCTGAGTTACACATCGGTGTAGAAACGTTGTATCCAAGGGTATAATTGTTTTTAATTTATAGCCTTGCGTTGCTGTCAAGGAATGTTTAGACCCACCATGAAGAGCTCTGGAGGTTTTTTATCCTCCCTGATCACCTGATCCACCAACATGACAGATGCCACCAGGTTGACGTTTTCACTCATATTACACATTGACGTTAGAAGTGCGATCGCATTAATAAATCTTCACTCAGTTTTGTTTTTTTCATGAGAACCAAGATTTATCGTGGACAGCAGTTTCCACTGTAGTAGTCAGATCTCTATAGAAAACTAGGTGTCACGAAAATTGTTCTTTTCACTTTCAGAGCTTTCTGGTCACCTAGTCTGGAAAAAAATGATTTAAGCAATGTTTTACCTCATTCTATCAAAAATAGCCATTGTAATCTCATGTATACACTGATGTTAATAAACTTAAAGAAAAATGTTACGAGTTTGGAAAAGTTTATTTTTGATATTTTACTTTTGATTGTGAGATTAGGTTTGGTCTATCCTGGGCATCTGTGATGAAACCTAGTCATGTGACAGGAAACTAGGGCCAGAGGGAACAATGGAGGAAGGTGCATGTCAGAAGCAGGCAGGCGCGGACTGGCCATTGGGAAGTGCAGTTTTCCCGGTAGGCCGCTCTTGTGAGGGCTAGTCTTTTTTTCCCAACTCCGGCATTTATATATAGAAACACGTGTCAGTTTGAATTTGGTGTATGAAACTGGGGCCGCTTGACAGCACATTCCTGGGCTGATTTCTGTTGCCTGGCAGCAGGGATTAGTGGAACTCTCCACCCATCTGTCATGTCTTGTAAAGGTGGGGAATTATTGTTTGGTTTATTATGGGGAAATCATTAATTAGTTTAGGTTAAGTTTGGTTGGGGGGAACTTTAAATAACCGAACCGATGGGTGATAGTTGTGCTGAACTCTCTGCAACATAAAAAACGTGTGATATACATGAACAAGGGTAGCAGTTTTTACTGAGAGTCAAACGTACTTTAATATCCAGTTTTCATGGTGCGTCGTTATTAATCGCCATGCTTCCATACCCGTGACACTACATAGTGCAGATTTCTTTAGGACAACCCGTTCGAGTAAAGCCAGATTGCTAAAAAAAAAACCTTTGATTGTGTTAGCAGACCTCTCAAGGTACGGCATTTACAGCTCAAGAACAAGTAGAGAGAAATAACGTCTGTAATTGAATGACCCAAGCCTGGAAAGCGCCAAAAAGCTTTCAGACAAAGATGATTACCGCTTAGAGGCAAAAGCCTTATGGAACCGAAGGAAGACAGGTCCTGAACTGATGACAGAACTGGCAGAATGTTCAGATGTCACTGTCTATCCGTCAACAGCCCAAATGCCACTCTTAAATTCGGGACTTAAAGGAAATGATACAGAAAGAAAGAGAGAGAGAGAGAGAGAGAGAGAAAGAGAGCAAGAGAGAGAGAGAGATAGATAAAATGACCACAAGAACATAGAAAGTTGACTATTGAACACGGGTCATAAATTCTTCGGACAGACAAAAACAAAGTAGAATGTTTTTGAATCAGGGTGTGTGAGACTACCAAAACCAATGGGGAGAAGCTAAGATCTTGATTCAAACAATTAAGCTTGGGCAAAATTTGTTACCAGTCAGAGAAAAATGACAAGTGAGTCTTTAAACAGGGTCTTTCAATGGGGTCTTTCAATGCGGCCTAACAAGACATGGAATGACCCCCATGAAGACACAATGTTAATATTACTGAAGCTGCAATTGGAGCGAGGCAGGCAATTTGGTAGACAATCTGTAAACCACAGCGTTTATTTTAAGTGTGTGGAAAATAAAATAAAAAGGAGAAAGAGGTAAGACTGCTTACCTATAGATAATGTTAAGTGCTTGTTCTCGTTGTCTCTTTACAACGACACAAAAAGTGTTCGGGGTCTCTGCCAGGGTGGGTCGGTGGCAGTGTTGGTGTTGGTGGGTCTCTGGCGGTGCTGGTCCACTGACGTCGGTGGTGGTAAGGTTGGGGGTTAAACATTTGGCCCCCTGCCACATTCAGCACAAGTCCAGACACAGCTGCCCCGACAGACTGTGACTATTCTATCTTTTCTACTCAAGTTGAGAGAAGAGCCTACAGAGCAACACTGTGCCTGTCACCAGCGCAGTAAACAGAACAAAAGAGTGTAAAGTGTGCAATGCAAGGTTACAAATCACAGCTTCTCCTTCTGAAACTGAGCCCCGATCAGCCCCGTCAACCTGCAAAGAGACCGAGGCACGCATCCAGCAAGCATCAGACAGAGAAAAAAGGACAAACCATGGTCATTCAGTATTCCCCACGAGGTGTCACTGAATGTGTCTATGGTAAGATGTTGGCCTGGGTGTGTGGTGCGTATTCCACAACAGTGCTGACAGACATCCTTGTGGAAAAGCATCTTTCTGCTGAACTTAATCCACTTTATATTTATAGTGTTTTATTCATTTGACTCGTTGGAAAGGTTAATTTTACCTCTGACATGACCTAGGTAATTGTGTAGCAGATATAATCATATCGTGTCACCCACTATGGGCTTGTCAAAATGATTGCAATATTTCCCTCAAGGCAGGGATATATCCGTGCTGGGGTAAAGTTTTCTTTCAGCAAATGAATTTTATTTTAAATCAGTTGTAATTACTTATTATGGACTATAACCTGTGGTACATACTTTGCGAGAAGTGCATTCCATTTGCACTGCAGAATATAACAAACTAAATGCAGGTGTACCAAGTACTTTAAAAGGATATGAGTCAACATGACATTAAGTGTGCAGTTAATTTTGCAGGGGGAGCACCTGGCTGCTTGCTACTTTCTGATGTTTTAAAACTAGCTGCATATGGTGAAACGTGAACCACAAGGGACTGGCTCTGTCGAATGTGTTTATTAGTGTCTTCGCAGTAGTTTCAGCTCCTCTTAGACCGAGTGCCACTTATCAAGTGTTACGGAGCAACGCAGGGCTATTAGCTCGCGCCGCGTCCAAAAGGTGCGGATTGACATAAGCAGCAGCTGCGCGGTGGCCCTGTCTCTGTACCGCGGAAGGGTGTCAGAGCAAGGGAGGCATACTGAGCTCCTTCCCCGAGCGGGGCACGCAAAGAGGGCTTTCTTTTTCCCTCCCTCTCATGGTACGTGTGCCAACATCTCATGCTAGCTACGTGAATCGCCCCATTGAAAGATGGGGTGATTACCCAAAGCCATTATCGTGAGTTTGTTTCACACTTTTTTTTCCACACAAAATACCTGCATGGCATACACAACAATGATAAATTGCTCTTGCTGTAATCCTATCTTTTACCCTTGCCTGGATAACTGCCTCGGTGCAAATCATGTGCATTACCATCTACCATGCTAAATGATTTGGATGAATGGTGCACTAACCAGTAAGGTTGGTTTATTTATCTTCGGTTTATCTAACAGGTAGCAAGAGCTTATCTTTAAATGCCATTCACGGCGTAAATCGTTTTTTTTCCAGGGGTCTTTGGGATATGCGAGGGATTTGCTTTGAAGCTCTTTCCCCCAAACAAGAAAGCTGTAGGTTATTCTTGGAGGCGGCCAGCAGCGTGCACGGGCGTCACGTCTGAAACAGCTCGGGATTCCGACCCAGTGACTTCCCTGGCCTAACCTGTCATCTGAGTACACTTAACCACCTGTGCAAGCTGCAGAACGTGTGTGTGTGTGTGTGTGTGTGTGTGTGTGTGTGTGTGTGTATGTAGGTCCCTGGGTGTGTTTGTCTCAAGTGTGTGTGCCTGAGCCCTGCCTTCCAGTGCTTTTTAAGAATGTCCCCGGTCCACTCGATATAGCACCGAAACTGATGTTTTAGTATCGCTTTTGACTGATACCAAAAAGTACATACCAGTACATAGCTCTGCAGCCGTCCTTTTCCAGCACAGCAACACCTGGAGCTCAAAACCCTGCACGGCAAGAGAGCATCTGCATTCTGGAACCAGGAGCAAAACCTGTCCTGCTTGCCACATGTCACACTCATTTAAAGACAGGCTTTTGCTAGCGAGCGTGACCTCGCGCCTGAAGAAGCCAACTGCATAAATGTGACTCAACCGGAGACAAGTCATTACACGCACTTTGCCATAATAATTGCTTTTCGACGCAAAAAAAAAACCAAACAGTTAATAATAATTTGCAGTTATCCCTTTAATAAATTTTCCTTCCTTGAGTCGCATGGTATTGTAGAGAAGTGTACACAGGGGTGTGACACATTAACAGGGTTTTTCGGATTCACGAGGCCATTGAAGGGATTTGGTTCCTGCTTTTGGGGACTTATTTGCATTGTGCTTGGAGGCTGAATCTTCATCCATTTGACACATTCAGCTCATTTGGCACAAATCAGCATCATTTATCTCAGGAGGATTTTTTAAACGGCAATAAGAGGTTTGTTTTTCGAGCGCAGCTCTGCGCGCCTTGTACTCGTGTGAATTTAGCATTACTTATTTTCATTGAAGTGTCAAAGCTCTGAAAAGAAAGAATGCTTGTAACTGGTTTTCCTCCTTTTGCTGAAATTTGACGCGGTTCATGTCAAATGCTACCCTCTGAGGCTGCCAGGCTGACCTAGCGAAGATGATGGAGAAGTGTCAGGGTCTTTATGCTGTGTTTCATATCCCAGTCCTTTCCCCTGGATGGAAGTCCTCTCCTGACTGAAAATAATGAACTCTCTCCCTATCAGAAATGCCAAAGAATACATCCGCTTATAGCTTGCAATTATAATAGCTCCCATAAGAAAGTGGCAGCAGACCTCCAGATTGGCGCAGTCGGTAAAGGCGTTCCCCCCCAGCGCACACGGTGAGCTATGTGAGCTGGGGTTTGCTGGTTCGAATCCAGCTCTTTTCATTGGCCGATTGTGACCGAGAGAGCACAGCAGTGCCGCACTATTGGCAGAGAGTTTCTGCAGGCTTCTCTGAGGGCAACGGGCCTCTCCTCTTTCATGCTGAACCTCTCCTGAGGGCTGAGTAGCCTGTAGAGACAAGGGTTAGAGGAGACCAGTCGTGCTTCCTCAAATCCCTCTGGTGCATGTGGTCGCCAGATTCGTCGGCAAAAATGTAATAAACAGAAATAAACCACGCTCGAGTTCCTACGGCGACTGGCCCAAATTTTCGACCTCAGAGGGAGACAGCAATGAAGAGAAAGAGAAAAGACTTAGACACTTGCGTTTCACTGTGAGTAAAACTTGGCTGGGGCCTCTGTAAAACTGGCTCTCACTGACCAGCAACTGGGTTTGTCCCCGACGGCTGATATACTCCAAATCTGCCTCATTCCCCTCGCTATTTGTTTCCCCGGCTCCATGGCAACCAGCAGGTTGTTTTTTCCGATTTTCTCACCTAGCTTTTGTTTCGCCTCTGGCAAAGATGGGACGTCCCTTTCGGTTTATTTATGGCCTTGGTGGTTAGGGTAAGGACAGTCAGACATTACAGCTTTGTTTCCTCCAGCCAAGATTGTGTCTATCCATCTGGACTATCTCAT
Source organism: Hiodon tergisus (assembly GCA_025775045.1). NCBI lineage: Eukaryota > Metazoa > Chordata > Actinopteri > Hiodontiformes > Hiodontidae > Hiodon > Hiodon tergisus. The sequence goes on from JAOVYW010005528.1 coordinate 7,443, forward strand.
CAGATGGAAGCATGGAGTGTGTAATATACATGTCAATAGTGCAATATTCTACACTTTTCAATTAGACCTGTTCCAGCTGTGCCAGTGTATTTCTATTCAGCAAACTGACTGTTTGTTTTCCCACTAGAGCCATTAAACCGAGAACTGTGCACCACCGCGGCCAGTTTTGACAACTCCAACCTGAATGCTTAGTTCCAGGTGTACAACCACAGTTCCATTCAAGGACATGTAAGCACATATTCTGATGGATATGTTTTGCAAGACTTAGGTGTGGTCACTGGAAGGTTGGGAAATTTCTAATGGGCGCATTGATAGAGTCAATTGGGCATGGGTATTAACCCCGCTTTGTAACTGTAAAAAACAGTGACATATATTCAGGGATGAGTTTTGATTAGCATAATGCCCTACACAGACATAATATTACTCAGTTGTCAACCAGACCAGCCTATGATCTCCCCATTAGGAAGAAATGCGCTTTCGACATGACAAACCGGAATTTTCCTGCAGAGGATACATTTCAGATGTAGCTAGTTGTCCAGTTGCTTGCCGCTGACAAATTCAACCCTACCCAATACGTAAATACCCTTTTGTTGTACGTTTTCTACTTTGAATATAAAGTGTCCAAAAGTGCCGTTAAAATGGCTTATTGCACCAACATCGGCGTTGGGGAGGCTGAGGGTTCTGTTCAAATGGAAGCACGCGGGTGGACTTGCCGTTTCAGTATGATGCAGGTGTGTTACTCTGAGAGCAGGTGAGGCACCACCCAGTACGGTGATTTGAATTTTGAATCTTGGTCTCCAGCGGCTGATCGAGACCCAAAGGCAGGCCAAAAAGAGAAATTTTTCTTTTTTGTTGGAGAGTTCATGCTTTCACACAACTCACAACAAATGAGGGAGAGTCTCGGTGGGTGGAGAGGCAGGCACTTAACTTAGACTAACTGAGACCAGAATAGCACTGTGCTGGCTGTCCCAGCCAAAAATGCACCCCCACCCCTGCTCAGCTCTAGCTGAATAACACACCTGTGTCGGACAAAAACGGCACCTGTTCCCGTAGGAGAGTCCTGGACCAAACAGAGCCTGAAGCTTTGCATTGAATTGTGTGCTTTTTATATCAGGAACCTGGAAACATCTTACTGGAAATGAAGATATACATAAAATATAAAACATAATTGAATTTTTCACAAGATACGTATGACCGTCACCTGACATAATAGCTCTTATGAAAATTATACCATATTTATACTGGTACAAAATCATTTAATTTCTTTCTGTCTGTGTTTGCTTTTTATTACTACTATGGAAAACACAAAGGTTATATTTGAAAAATAGCAATGCATGGGGATATGGCAAGGATGTGGATTCACGTGACTCGCAACGTTAAAGACGGAATCGATATCAGAGAGTGCTTCAGCTCAAGTTGTTTCTGAGGAAATCTACTCAGATCGATTCACTGGGTCTGCAGGAGGCAGAACTGCTGTTGATAAATAATTAATTCAGGACCTGTCCAATTCCAGAAATTATGTAAAGGTTTATCATTTGATGTAAATATATTTGTGTAATAAAATCAACTGTAGATTTGATCATCATCTTCATCATCATCATCGTCGCCGTCGTCAATAATAATATTGATTGATTAAGAACGACTTCAGAGATGTATTCAGTCAGTAGGCCGGTTTAACTGTGAGTTCCCAGAGGTGATTCAGGGCGATTGAAACTGAACTGAGAATGTGAAATCTAGGCTTCTTAAATTCCAGTTACACTGTCCTTTAGCCAATCTTTCAATAAATGCAACTTGAGTCAATGTTTGGTATGTGTGTCTGGGAATGAATAATGTGCTTTAAAGAACTTGTTGCATTACATCTTCTCGATATAAATTTAAATCTCAGCAGGGTACGCTTAGTTGCATTTTATTGCTCTTGTAAAGTAATTAATTTTAATAGAATAGTTTTAAACATAGAAAATAATGAATTACCAATTCCTGACTATGCGCTGGGAACAAAGAAACCGTTCTTTTAAAGACACATGGAAAGACACATACCAAATTTATATATATGGCAACTTTAACTCATTAATTTTACTTACATATTTTACCAACACTGCCCTAATGCATTAAAGAGTGAGGCAATTTATTTTTTAAAGCACACATTTCAAGTCATGTAGCCTGGGCTAAAAAACCATAATGGAGTGTAAGGAAATTCCCTCACAGCTAGCTAATAATGCAGTATCTCGGTCACCAGCAGACCGCACATCTGAGTGACTGTGTTCTACTGGGCTGTCTCGGTCACCAGCAGACCGCACATCTGAGTGACTGTGTTCGGACAGGTGCTGGCCACTGTCTCCTCTGATGGATATTCTTACCACTGCAGGTCTCAGATTCTCAGAGACCAGGATTTCTGTGTAATCCCGCTAAATCTCCCTGTAATTCAAAAAGGATTGGGTTTGTTGGATGTGCTGGTGGAAACCCCCCCCGCAGGCGCATCCGTGTGTGAGCATGGGGGGTGTAGTGGTCAAGGAGTCTACAGAACTAATTTAACCCTCCCGGCCTGGCAGACACAGGGCTATTCTCCATGGCGAGGGGAAGTTGGAGACAGTTGGAGAGCCGTCACTGTGTGCCAGACAGACTGTGGGCTCTTTGTGTCAGGTTACACTAGTCTGCCGTGTTGCAGCACACTTTTAGTGCTAAGAAACATCAACGTCGCACGGAAAAGATTGGACTGTTGATTGGACTGAATGGTTATTATCAGATCAGCCTTTAAATTGAGGTAGACGCATCTGTGTGATGTTTATAGAGAGGTTAAGAGAAAGTATGTGATTTATCAGTATCATTTGATAACGCTTTTGTCTTGGAACCCATTATAATTTGGGTTTCTTATTTAACTTATTTAACTTATTTAATTTATTTAATTTATTTCTAAGCCATGAGATACCTTTGATGCACAATTCTAGATTAAGATTAAAATAAAGACCCAAGTACATTTTCAAAAAATTGAAAAAGTTAAAAACTTTGTGAAAGCCATTTTTAATGATTTTTACCGGTACCGGAAAAAAAAGGTACTTCTAGAGCATTTTTTACACAATCGTCCCAATTTTATAAGACTTTTGCAACTAACAACACTTTCCATAGGCCCATTTTAAGGTGGATGTAGGCCTTTTTCTTGAATAAGGTTTTTTTATTTGATCAATGCGTTAATGTCTGCCCAGTTAATGTGGCTGCCCCGTTAATTATGGAGGATGAAACCAGTATGCCAAGGAAAACCAATTTTGCCTCTTCCATCCAGGCCAACTCTGCTGCAGAGATGATAGATTAATGGCTACGATACAATAAAGTATTTGTATCACAGATCACCTCTCAACAACCATAGTGAAACAGCGAACCTTCCGAGGTGAAGACAGATACATTTCAGCAGCATGTGTGTGATTTACTGCATTTTTAAGCTAAAAAAGGCAAATTAAGAGTCCATTGATAAATAGTTTCAGTTATACATCATTCCTCCCAATCCCCAATCAGTTATTTTTTTATGGTTCTAGGTTAAAGATTTCAGTGATGTGTGTTATTTTCAATCATCATTCATTTGATAGAAATGTTTTAGCAGTTGAACTGATTTCATCACGAAGTTGTGGAGCGACGGCTGACGGTGATTTCATCACTGTGCAGTGGAGCGATGGCTGACGGTGATTTCATCACGGTGCTGTGGAGCGATGGTTGACGGTGATTTCATCACGGTGTTGTGGAGCGATGCCTGATGGTGATTTCATCACGGTGCCGTGGAGCGATGGCTGACGGTGATTTCATCACGGTGCTGTGGAGCGATGGTTGACGGTGATTTCATCACGGTGTTGTG